>JAGDQP010001436.1:82791-122891 GCA_022664845.1 Lepisma saccharinum | reverse complement strand
TATAGTGAATGCATAACGAAATTAGTGATGTGGTGTTCGAATAGCTTCACCTGAAGGCACGCAGCTTAAGGATTGCTCGTGCTTATGTGTACATATGCACCGGATTCAGTCACATAAGGTACACCTGGGCTTTCATATTAGTAGGCCTACTATCTACTCAACACTGTCCATAACATTGGCGACTTCGTCCATTGGCTTTTGTTTTAAATACACTGCACACACAACTACCGCCATCTGCCGGATTAAACACGCATTATAACGAATAGATGGAATAGACCATGTTGGTTCCTAGGCCATATTAAGTGTACATAAAATCAGATTTTATTGGGCCGCGTTGGCTCAGTGACAGAGCTCTCATCTCTGGTGCTTAGGGTAGTTGCTTCGATCCCTGCTCATGTCATGTGGGCTTTGTGATGAACATATACATTGTGCATGGTTTGACAAACAAAGCTCTCCCGTTTCCTCCCACTTAATTCATTCCACAACTACGACCATCATCGTCCATCCGGCCTGAGCCAAAATTGCCTAAAGGTCTTAAAAATTCAATTCAATCCATATTTTTTTATAGACTCTACTGTTTCTTCGGCAATATGCTCGTTTTGTTCTCTTGCTGAATTTTCCTTTAAGAAACCGTTTTGTGATGCAGATAAGTCATGTACATTAATGTACATGCATTTTTTCTTCATGCGCGGTGTATATTATTTTTGCGTGCCTCCTAATTTTTGTCCATACTTAAAAAAAAAATAAGTGCAAAGAACTTCTCCAACACCCTGTAGCAAACTGGCAACCACTTATAGAAAACTCATCAATTCCTCTGCGGAAAGATATCGACGTTGAAAAGAAGCGAAGAACAGGAAGCAACGGAGTTCATTAAAGCTACAATATTCTTACCTTCGCACCCTGATCACAATCTCTGTCCTTCTCTCTTTCTGTGACGCAGGATTTGACGTGAATGAACTTTCCACTGTAAGGGATGACTCTGAAGGAAATCTGATTATGTAGATGTAAGAAAGAACAGCAGTCATGTTTCTCCAAGAGAAGGAAAGAAGATGAGAACCTTTTTAAAACGAAAAGATACAAGAACTGGTGACATCAAAACTGGCCTCTGTGTTTGCGATTGTGATTACGGTTAGCAGAAAACAAAATTTGATGGAAAAGTTAAGAGAGAACGGCAAAACTAGAATTAGAAAGTCCAAATATAGACAACAAATGGATTTTTATTTTATTCTATTCTTATTATTCTCAATGGACGCTTTTGGTGATCTTTTAATTTGACTTGACCTGTCTGTTTGGTCATTTCTAACATGTCTTAACCAAATCAGTTAGGGAGAAACTTATTTTAGAAATGAATTCAGCGACCTTCATTTGAAGCAACAATATAACCCTTCCATATACTGCTATTGTACTATATGCCTACTGATATTGTACTAACGAAAACAAGCAAGGCGGTTGTGGTTAATCAACAAACTCGAAAAAAATGAAGTTCTGGTTTGAACGTCGATAGAGACGGTTAGGAAAGTCGGCCGACACACAGTCCTTTGACTCTTTACGTTCCGATACAGAACCCACTTCTCATCATCACCGGTGACACTGTGTATTAGGAACCGATCACTTTTGTACGGGGAAAGCAAGGAAACACAGGTCTCACGACGTGCCTCTTCCGCTGAGTTGTACCAACTGGTATTTAACCCACTGATCGAGTTTGCGGTGAGACTCGGCGAATCAAGCAGTATTTCAACTGTTGTCCTGTATACCTCGAGGTTTACCGCCAATTTCTCTACAGTTGGATTCGTGCTGTTTCATATGGCTTTGTTGAGATCCTCTTTGGAGAGCACTGACCGTGGTTGATCTTGGCAGCTTATGTGTTCATCCCTGAATTTTTGAAATTGCCGACAGCATCCGCTACCGTCAACTGCATCTTCACTATACACCTGTCGAATGTTGCGGCATCACAACCTCTATCGAACTTAAAAGTAAATCGTGTCTGACGTGTTCCTTATCTGTCTCCTTTTCACTGACACGATACGCTGTTCGTGTCTTCTCGTCCAGACTCACTCCGTGACTGCTCTAACGTTTGCCTGGTTAGGTGGCTATCAACTCACGCACTGGTAGCGCCATCTGTTAGGCCAGTACTCTGCTAACCTGTAACTTGTCAAAAAAAAAAAAAGTAGAAGTTTTGCACTTAGCCTATACAATACCCTACTTTCTTCTTCCTCTCCACTTCACTTTTATCCACTCTGAGGAAGAATTTAAGAAACACCGAAACAGAAGATCCTGCAAAACGCTACATCCATTTTCATCTGTATCTGTTCTGACGAAGACTCAAAGAATCAACGACATGTAGAAACATACTTTTGAAAGAAACTAAGTGACTAATGGTACAACATGCGACAAGCAGGTGAGAAACATTGGAGTATTATGAAATAAATTTTCTGCTCGATGAATTTGACCGATTCACAGAAGGAAAGAAAAAAAGAAAAAGAAAAACATTTCTGATATGACAAATATACGATGAAAGAAGGGTAGTTTTCTTTTGTAACTGTCACTTTAACAAATTATATCCTTTTAAAATTACTTTGGAAACTTCACTAACAAAGTATAAATTCTTTGCCCGTGTTTCTCGTTGATGTTCTCAGCTTTGAGAACAGTTTCCTCCTTTGCTGGTAGATAACTTTCTTGCATGATAATAGAAGAGTGTGAACGATTTATTGCGTATGGAGGAAGGAAGAAGTAGTCTTTTATTCTAAAGAGTCCAGAAGCGAGGGAAGCTTTGCAAAAGTGACACAATGGCTCAAGACTCAAGAAGGTAATGAATTTTGTAAAACGTTTTGTTACTGTTTTCGTGTTCGAGTGTTCTGATTTAGTGGTTTTGTTTAGTCATTTTATACAAACTTGTCTTCCATTTTCATTCAGAAGTTTCTTCACTTGTTTTTGTTATTGAAGACAATATACTCTACATAAGTCGTAGAGTTGTTTTTACTGAAAATACGACATCGTGGTGGTGGCGTGAAGAGACTGCGATAGCTATACGTCACGATTAGAGTAACCTCTACAGGATGTCGCAAAATACCAGGTGCGTAAATATGAAACTGGAATTTATGTACAGAAAAGACACAGTGATTGGATGACAATGCTAAGAACTATTTTATTCGAAGTATTGGCAATCGCTTGCGATACATTTCTGCCATCGTTCCGGCAATGTGTGGATGCCAGACCAAAAAAACGGTGCCTTTTGTGCTGCAAACCAGTTATCAAGCCATTTTCGTACATTTTCGTAAGATGTGAAGCGCTGGTCAGCAAGTGCGTGTCCCATGGATGGAAATAAGTGAAAATCGGAAGGCGCCAAGTTTGGTGAGTAAGCCGCATGCGGAAGGATTTCCCAGCCAAACGTCGCAATCGTTTCCTTGACCGGTTTTGCTGTGTGGGAGGGTGCATTATCGTGAAGCACAATCACTTTATGTTGTCTTTGGTCATATTCTGATCGTTTTTCACGCAAAGCTTGATGCAAATCGATCATTTGTTGTCGGTAACGTTGGGTATTAACGTTTCACCAGGTTTCAGCAGTTCATAATAGATCACTCCCTTCTGATCCCACCAAACACAAAGCATTGTCTTCCGTCCATAGCGATTTGGTCTTGCAATCGATGTCGCCGGTTCTCCTGGAGTTACCTATGATCTTTTACGCTAAGGATTCTCGAAATAGATCCACTTTTCGTCACCAGTCACAATTCGATGGAGAAATGATTTCCTTTTGTACCTGGCGAGCAGAATTTCGCAAGTGGTTTTCGATTTTCCTGCTGTCGTTCAGTCAATGCATGTGGAACCCATTTTTCCAACTTCCGAATCTTTCCCATGGCTTTTAAAAGTATGGAAACTGCTTCTCGTGTCACATTTAATTGATCTGCGAGTTGTTGTTGCGTTTGAGCGTCATCCTCATCCAACGAAGCTTGCAATTCGCTATCTGCAAACTTTTTCGGTGGTCTTCCACGTTCTTCGTTTCTCACGTCAAAATCGCCACTTTTACATTTTGTAAACCACGCATAGCACTGTGACTTACAAGAGCATGATCACCGTAAGCTTCGACAAGCATTCGATGCGATTCTGCAGCAGTTTTCTTTAAATGGTAAATCTTTCCGCACATCATAATTTGTAGGTACAAATTGCGCCATGTTCAACGCTATTTAACACTACACTGTGACATGAAACTCGTCTGGTTGTGAGTTGCAAATCGTTATCAGCAGTCAAAACAAGCAAGTGGCGCCAAGGACGCAGTTTTACGGTAACCACAGTGACAGCTAACGCCGTCTATGCACAAATTCCGGTTTCATATTTACACACCTGGTAGCCCTGACAAAACTTACTGATGATTCCTGAGATGAAAATAATAAGCAAAAAGTATAGACCATTTAAACTGCACAATATTTCGTTTCGCCGAAAGCGAGGGAAAAATGAAATTCAGAACTTAATTTATCCAAAACCTTTAACAATAGACTGAGGCATTGTACCATTAAAAACTTCAAACCTGGTTTATTCGAAAATGCATATTCCCAAATTGTATAATGGATACGCAACGAATTCCCCAAAAGAAATACAGGATTCCCAGACAGTCTCTGGGATAAAGGTGGGTGGAAATTGGCACGAAAAAATGGCTTTCCGTATAAGAATTAGGCACTGCCATAACAGTCTCTTTTACTGGTAATAAATACAACAAACCTTCATTGATATTCTTCTAAATTACTCCTGTTCGTTATGCGATCACACATCCGTTCTTAAAAATCGTTCCACAAAGGAGATCTGTTTGAGATATCTTCTTGCTGCAAACGAATTATTGTTATTTGTTGGAAGGTACTTATTTGGACCCATTCATACTTATTTGGACACACCTTTACCTCAGAGAATTTCTGGGAATCTCTCATTTTCTTTGGACAATCCCTTGCGCATCCATTGCGCAGTTTAGGAAAACGCATTTTTAAATAGACTCGGTTCGAAGTCTTTAAGGTTACCATCCCGCCTCAGTTCTACTGTTAGTGGTAGTGCAAAAAATCAAGCTCTAAACTTCATTTTCCTACGCTTTCGGCAGCCCATAGCGCCGAAACGAAGCATTGGTGCCCCCTCGTTTTCCCCTCATTTTCATGTCAGGAATCTCGTGAGATTGTTTTGTCGGTGTTATTTTGCAACACCCTGTATAGTCCTAATGCGCGGTTGTCTTCCATAAACATGGCCGCGATTCACTCTAGGGCTATGTACAGTTTAGTCTCTGGGTGTGCGTTATTGGTAGCAACATTGACTTGAAATCAATAACTTGAATAAATATTGTCTTTGGTCATAGACCTCTATCTAAAAGCGATACTGGATTGATCGCAGTCATTAAAAGTTTGATGAATTTATGAAGCCAGGGAGTGGAATAGACAGTTTATCTCGATCATCCACTTGCTCAATATACAGCAAAGATGTATTTATTTAGGATACGGTTTGTGAAAAAGATTGATCAATAGCATAATTTAACCGACAAAGATGTGTTACTAATTGTTTTAAATTGAAAGTGTCTTCTGAGTTTTGGTGTGAGTATAGAGGAACTAAGAAAAATGAAAATTTTATTTTCTGTAGCATATCATCGTCTTTATTGAATATTTTCATCCAGAAATAAACATATACCGTATACACTGGCGAGATGTCCTTACTTTTAAAACTAAAATTGCTACTCCAAAATATGGGTGCGGACTTTACGCGGGTCGTTCCGTCATTGATTTTCGATATAAATTGCACTTCGAGCCTCCTTTGTAATATGGTACCGGTAATTCATCAGAAGCGAGTGCAGGTGAAACCTGTTTGGACTGCGTTTTATTCTTATCAGCTGATTGGATTGCTGGAGTCATTGTTATGACTGAAGGACACCTGCACAAGAATGTAAGGGAAGGCGAACAAAAATAAAATATACGAGTACCCGTCACTTATATTTTCAAGTAGAGCAAATTTGTGATTTTTTAGGGTGCGGATCACTTTTCTCTTTAAAAATTTTACCTCTAAAGTCCAGGTGCGGACATTACGCGAGCGTATACGGTGTATTTTGTTTGTAACCGTCTCAAAATGGATTTTGTGTCTCTATATTTATGGCCTGGTTATGATCTAAAAATTTACTGTACAAAGAACACTTGCAAAAGCACCCATTTAAATTTTGGAAAGTCAACGCCCCTGTCGAATTGCAATGCATCACTTGAAAATATTTTTGCAGAGATATTATACTGCGTTACTGTTGGTTTTGCAACTTCAGCAGCTATTTTTTGGAATTGCGACTAGTTTCTTGTTGCTCGACTTGTCACTGGTTGAAATCCAGGGCACAGAAAGTCATCAACGCCAAGCTTCTCTGGAATTCTGATTGTAGAATCAGGTAATTGTATAGTTATCCCTTTGAGAGAATCAAATGCTTTCTTAAAATCAATAATGAACTGGTGTACTGTCCCCTTGTATTTTCATTTCTTCTATAATATTTGTCTCAAGGCGAAAATCTGGTCCAATATAAATCTGTTTCTTATAAATCCGACCAGCAATCCAAAACTCTACCGAGTATCTCAAGTGGCCAATTGAAACAGACTGTTTTGCACGGTTTTTTAAATCCTCACCTGTATACTCAACACAAATTACAGTAGTGTAGTAGAGTACCTAGTTCAGCAAGCACGTAGCAGATGGCACTATCTACTTGCAGGATTCATTGCGATGTACAAGCTCTCTAAAATGAAACATGAAAGACATTAAACGAGAAAATGAATCGAAAAAAACTTACAGTTTACTCTAAATCCGTTAAAAGTCAGTATCGACTGCTCAAGTATTTCCTTATAAAATGTTTATAATTAGCGAATTAGCTTACGACAGACTATCTAAGAAATTTACGTAAAACAAAATCTGCTTGTGACTCTGAAGGCAAAAAAATATGTTGCTTTCAACTTTTCTCATTCAACATGAATACACAGTGACATCTAGGTATATTGCATTCAAAAATATTTCTTTTAAATTAAGAATACGAATATCTTGGAACCAGTACTCTGCCCTTTGTGACGTCAAAACATATAGTTACTTTATTTATTTTTCTGAAAATGGAATCATTTAACATTCTTCAACAAGCGGCCTTTCTAGATTTGTGTTCTTTTCGTTAAAAAAAAAAAAAGCGAAAGCAGTCAAGGAATGATTTTCGTTTTATTTTAACTGTTTGAATCAGAAATAGCAAATGAGATTTTTTACTCTTATACAAGACTAATTACAACTCTATAAAAAAAAGTATTTTTTTTTAAGGAGGGGAAATTAACTTGTTCAGTTGAAAGCAAACCCGTATATTTTCCCCTCCAAAGATAGAAAAATAAAATATATCAAAGGAACTTGGACTTGATTTTAAGTGACGTTCAAAGGATTATGCATTGGAACGGTTAATTAAAGCTTAAAATGCACAATGACACAGTTTCGCTTTCTTTGCTGCTACATATTCGTTTTTTTTTCTTTGTTTCTGTTTCTGTATGTGTGTGTGTGTGTCAATGTGTTGTGAGTGTGTGTTTTAGTCTGAGAATATGCACATATGTAAGTTATCCACGAGCTGAGCAAAATTCGAATTCAATCGTAACTCTCAAGAAAGTAAAATAAGATGACATAAATTTAGATCAAGCCCTAAAATTTTTAGGATTTTTAATTTTGTCCTGGCCCACCAACGCGGTTAAAAGATAAATGATCATCTTTAAGAAGGAATGTCTCGGCAATGATCATAAGTACTATCAGATTATCCCATAACTAATGTCGTATTTTTGCACCGTGAGGAAAAGAACAATAACTTACCTGGAACACTACCGTTGGTCAGGGAAATAGTCTCCATCGGACTCCACAACACTCTGCCGCCCTCTTGTTAACCAGTTGTTGAATCTTCTACTGAAATAAGTCATCGGTTTTGGAGGCAAAAACTGGATCACTGTTCGTCGCACATCATCCTCATTTTGCAGTGCTTTTCCGGAAAGGTGGTTTTGAAGGCTTTGAGAAAGACAATAGTCTGTTGGTGCAAGATCTAGTGAAAACTCCGGGGTGGGGTGGGGAAGGTTGTCCCAGCCATATTCCTCGACCTTAGCACAGGTCCTTCCTGCCGTGTGTGGACGCGCGTTATCACCGTGAATGAGCGCACCCTTGCAATTAACCAAAGCAGGACGTTTCTCCAACAATGCAGTCCGTAGGCGTTCGAGCTGCTGACAGTAAACATCTGCATTGATGGATGGACGTTACGTGGCAAGATCTCAAAAATGGATTATCCCACGAATATTCCACCAAACAGTCAGTATCACTTTGCAGGGGTGGAGATCTGTTTTGACACAGTTCCTGCGTCCTCCTACAGGTACCCACTGCCGTTTGTGTGTAATGTTATGGTAGAGGACCCATTTTTCATCCCCTGTTACCATTTTGTCCAGAAATGGCTCACGTCTGTGACGGGTGAGCAGGGAACTGCAGATGCCAACTCACTATTGCTTCTGTTGCGGCGTTAACGCATGAGGCACCCGTTTTCTGAGTTCCGACACGTACGGTCCTGCAGATGACGATGAACGGTCGAATGGGTGACTTGGAGTTCGCTGGCCAGTTCTTGGATTTGCCTCCACAGCTGCTCGCAGGTCATCGTTGTCCAGCTGCACAGCTGCCCCTTCTCGTGGCATATCGGTGAGGCTGGTGTCCCCAGACCGAAACCTCTGGAACCACTTCTGGCACTTTCGCACATCCACAGCACCCTGACCATATAAGGCATTGATGTTTCGTACCGTTGCGCTGGCTGGATGTCCCTAATGAAATTCATACAGGATGACATGCCGTATGTGGTCCTTCGACACTCCCATGATCAAACACAAGCCACACTTCCAAAACGTGGAGTAGACCGTCCTCCTTCTACACACTGCTACACCATCAAGTGCGTTATATGACTAAGCTATGGTACGTGCCGTCTACTTCACTATTCGCTCGTCAGATGGCGTCATTGTAGCTGTCATCGCACATACGACATTACTTACGGGATAACCCGGTAGAAACTTTTATGTAAGTACAGTATTATATGTTGTAATATTTTTATAGTGTTCATATCTAAGGGGAGAAAAAGTAGTTGCGGGGCAGGTACTTTCGTCCACAATCTTTCGCATAGTGGAGTTGGACTTTTGGACAGGCATAATGTTCTATCTTGCTTGACATAACATCAGTGGCGTGCCTACTATGCCGCGAGACCCCAAGTTGCGGGGGGGCCAACAGTTAATATATAAATAGGTGAAATATGAGTTAATGGCAAACACAGCAATCATTATAAGAGAAGTCACTCAAAGTTCCAGTTGGTAAAGGGAGGGAAGTTTTAGGTCTGGACGTGAATTTTCATGCAGTCTGGGGAGAATTTCCGTTTTAGAAATGTGGCAACACTGTTCTGCACAGTTGGTGTATCTTTTTTACATGCAGCAAGATATTTCTTAAATTGCATATGGAAGATGCTGCTAGAAGTGCCCTCAGAAAGACACTTAAAAGTTCCTTGCAAAGGGGTAGGGTTTTAATTGTAGTTACGTTACTGCATGAGACACAGTATGTTGTAAATTTGATGATGATAAAAGCATTTAGGAAGGTGACGACAGATTGAACCTATTGTTTTTATTTTATTGTTTCTTGTATTTAATGACAATTGACCTGAATTTGTCGACTTTTCTACTTTCATGATGGATTGCTCAGAAATGTAGCATTCTAGGCCGCATACTTGTTCACATTTTATTTATTTGTTATTATTTTTTAAAAAAAATTGTCGGTCCAATTGTGTATACACTGACACAATAAAAGTACCATTTTGGGATTCTGGTTTGTCTGAGAGGTTAAAACGCTTGCTTTCTGAGCGCGTGGTCAGTCACAGGTTCGAGTCCCGTGGTTTCCATTGAATAGAGTGGTTAGAAACCCACTTTACGAAAACCTGTAATCCCAAAGCTCACCAGCTAATCTAGGTAGGATGTCCAACAAAGAACCAGTTTAAAGAATAAAATAGTATTACGTATGAATCTGACTCTGTTGTAAGAGGTCAAAAAAATAATTAAATTCATCTTATTTAGGCCTATGATTGAAATGCAATTGCATAGTTGAAACTTGAAGCTTTCATAATTAAGCATTTTAATCGTTTTTGACGTCATGTACCTTTTATTCCTCATCCTTCGACATCTTCAGAGACGCTCTCAATAGGTATTGACATTTGTAATTGTTGATGTTCAAATTTCACTTAATTTATAACTGTCATCTTTGTTGAACTTCTCTTCCTGCATTGTTATTTCAATGGATTCTTCTATAATTCTCTCTAAATGATCGCTGTCTTGTGTAATCCTGGAAATAAGTGGATTCTCCACACCCATACCCATGTTCTGCCACAGTTAATTCCTCCGCACTACCCTTATTAGAATGTAACTGATGCTATTTAATTCTCTTTTCAGTCGTTTTAATACTCTTTGACCAATTTGCACACTTCCACAATTACAATTGATTTTGTACACAGCTGGAACGTTGTATCTTTGACACACCGCAGTTTGCTTTTCGTTTTCGCCGGTTGTCTGTATATGGTTCTAATGCCATGACTTTTTTTTTAGTACTCTCTATTCTGTTACTAATACAGGTCAGGCCTACTACATACGGCAAGACGGAAGTTGCGTTTCTTTCCTGATCGCTAGTATTATCTTTGTCTTTATATAAACTTTTTCAGTTTCTCATTAGTAAATACTTTTGTGTTCTCAATCTGCGGTTTAGGATCAGTTCTACAATCGACCGCTAAACTTCCAGTCAGCGCTAAGTTGAGGCCAAGTCCGGTTTTTGGCCAATGAGTGTACGCAAAATTAGAGTTGGCCTCAACTTAGCGCTGACTGGAAGTTTAGCGGTCGATTGTAGAACTGCCTCTTAGTGTACCCATTTTTAAGTTTAAAGCTTTCAACCTGTGACATTTCTTCTACAAATGTTTCCTGTCAGAGATCTTGTAAGCAGAGCTGCAACGGGGTCAATCGAGTCAAGTTTTGGACCGGGTCTAGGCTCCAGACCCAGTCTGGGGTCAGACTGGGTCACCAAAAATGAGTTGGTTTCAGCTCTGCTTGTAAACTCGAGGAACCAGACTATGAATCACAGATGGTTTTTGTGTATGGTGGTGATAGGATTTGGCACTTTAATAAACGTTTGTGTGCGTTGGTTTTCGATAAACCTTATGTACAAGATTCCCAGCGTTGGTCTTGTAAGTCATAATATCTAGAAATGGCAGTTTCACAGTTCTTTTTCATCTCCATTGTGAACTGTATATTCAAACAGATCTCATTAAGATGAAGTAAAAATTCTTCTAATTTCTCCGCATCATAATGTCAAATAGCGAACGTACCATCTACGTATCTAACACTTAGGTTGAAGGACAACAGTTTCCAATACTTTTTGTTCTAAATATTCCACATAAAAAATTTACTATTGCAGGCGATGGTAGTGTAAGTGATTTCAGTATCAGGAGGTCTGCTTTAACGATATCCAATTATAGAGTTTCTCAAGAAATTTCACGATAATTTTCCTTCAGCTCTTCTTACAACGCTAAAAGCCCAACAAACATTGTGTTTCTCTGTGTTTGCTTATTTCTTACCTTAACAATTAAGAGGAAGCCATCACTTTGTTTCAAGATGACGGCGCGAAGGTGATGGAGGATATGAGAGCTTCTCTTTTATTTTATTTTGCTTGTAAGAAGCAAAAAGAAAAAAAAAAACATGTTCTTGTGTGGGCGCATTTGCGTATGGTGAATTATCGAAATTCTCTGATTTCTATAGCTGATTCTCACTCACACTAAATTTGTTAGGTTCATTTGTCTGCTCGTCAACTTTCAATCCAGTCAAATGCAGTAGGAAACTAGAAGCAAATGTATTTTAAGAAGAAAAAAATATTTCCAAGTAAGGTGGGTGACGACAATTTCGCCTTGTTTGTAAATCTGCCATCTACCTCCCCCACCCAATTTTTTAAGCAGAGTCGAAATATTGTAGTGGTGTTAGGCCAAACAGCGCAGGAAAAGTATGTTTTCTTATAATCCCATAATTCTTGGTAATATGCATGCGCGGTGTAGTCAGTGGAGGGGGAAAACGCTGGTTCATCTATTTTTTTCTGCAGTACGTGAATGTATATTTCTTTATTATTAATGATTTCTTTCTTATTTCACGTAGTTCACAGGAATCTTGAACGTACTATGCATCATACACAATAGGTAATTTGTGTGTATGTTGTCTCTAAATAAAAGTATAAATAAAAATAAAAATAAAAATAAAAATAAAAATAAAATAAAAATAAAAATAAAAATAAAAATAAAAATAAAAATAAAAATAAAAATAAAAATAAAAATAAAAATAAAAATAAAAATAAAAATAAAAATAAAAATAAAAATAAATGATGTTCACCCCATGTTTTGAAAGGTGTTAGTGCGTATAATTTTGCCATGTGAAACAAAAGGCCTTGCTTTTAAATTAAGGACAATTCATAATCATTTTAGTTGGAGTGTTAGATATCTATATGTTTTTTTTTTTAAATAAATAAGATATCACCTACTGAATATGTGTTGATGCAAATGACTTTTACCTTTAGAAAAAACCTGTTAAAGCTTAGCATGCTGAAATTGCCGTATCTTAGCTTATAGTATACTACTTTAGGAATAATTCAGAGAAGCCATTAAATTTGCTATACTTTGATTCAGCACCTACAATTCTTTCCTCTGGAAATTTCTTGAGTTCAACGATGAACTTAGCATCATTTACAAATTCACATTCCTATTCCACAAGACGAAGAATCCTACATCGAATTTATCTTCATCAATAAGAAACTTCAGCCTGAATTGTATTCATGGCCTTTAGGTATGTTTGCCTCAGCCTCGAGATCGGAAAAGAGATATATGGGAAGGAAGTCGGCTAGAAACTATTTTGAAGGTACAATTCCGGTAGTAACCTGGTGTGACCGAAGGAACAGACTAGAAAAAAAGTCTGTCAGAATGGCTGGTTATGCTGGATTTGAACCCAGGGCCTTCCGAATGCAAACCCGACGCTGTACTACTGAGCTACGGCCGGTTGATTCCACTAGCAAGAAACATTTTCAAGTTAATCACTTCCTCCATAAAATATCTGTACCTGAGAGCCAGAACCGCGTAAGTCGTATTGTGGCCAAAACGTGATTAATATAGTTTTGTACAGTATTCGGGTGGCCTCACATAATGGTTGTATGTTTCTTTTTGTAAACATGTTAAACAATGTAAAAAAAGTAAGCCTATCATGTAGTTTGTCCATTTAGTTTCTATGCGAAGGGAAGTAGTTTCTTTATTTTTTCTCGAAAACAAGGATTTGTGACTTACCCGGTTCTCGCGCTCAGGTACAGATATATTACTACTTCATATTATTTGTATTTTATTCTGTCATTCATGTGTCATTAAATAATCTATCCTTTTTCAACACATCTTTTTCGCTTCTCAATCTTTAATCTTAATGTTTCAGGGATCACACACAATATGTGCTATTTAAAGGCAGAAACACGAAGCTCATTCAGGGGTTACTCAAGGATATAAACTAGGACCATTGTGATTCCTTGATGCAGCTTAGGAGATTGGGTATAGAAGATGGGTTATAGTACCAACAATAGTAGTGACAGTGCTAGTAGTAGTAGTAGTTGTTGTTGTATGACAACAATAATAATACGTGTATGACAATTAATTTTCTGCCCTAATTCAAAGTACTCAGACAATAACGGTTAGTAACTCATGAAAATTCGCGTATTAAATGCATTTCTTGTCTTTATATTGAATATTCCAAAAGCTATGTTGTAACACCTTGTTTACAAGGACCCGTGGTCTAGTGAATACAGCCATAGGCCCGATTTGCATTTCGGAGACACGTCAGTTCAAATCCTGTTATCGGCCACATTGTCTGAGATTTTCTAAGATTTCTCATCAGGCCAATGTCGGCATGGTATATCTAGTTGCTACCAACTCCTCCCCTTCCTCAGGATAAGTATTTGCCAAGGGACGCTAATCTCTGAAACCAGTCACGTGCTTATGCCAAAGCTGCGTGTCTGGCCAATAAATGAAATTAGGTTAAAACTTGATCGGGACGATTAGTCAACTGTGTATCTGTGAAAAATAAAGCAACTTCCCCTAGTTTTAAAGTTTAAAAAAAGATAAAAAAAAACTTTCGTTTATTTAATTGATTTTTCCACATCACAGACTCATGCCTCACTAGTTGTTAAGTACAACGTGTAATTAACGGATTTCGATTCGTTCCTCCCTCCCTTCGCTTTCGCTCTCGCTGACAAATACGATATTAAAAAGGGCTGATATAATCCATTCGCAGAGGAGATAGTACTAAATCCGATTTTTATTGAAATCCTTTTGTTGCGGGTATTATCAACACGTATTATAACCACTTATCACACAAGGATGTATCATACATACACTCATCAGCTCATCTCCCTACTCCACCTCATGTATGAACTTCCATAACACACGTATATGACATACACACACAAAGAGAGAAAGGAGGAAATACAAGCTTACAAAAGACAGGATCAATGGAGTTCAACTTAGTGAAACGCCATTATGAATAATGGGATGAAGACGAGGCTTTATTCCGGAGGAAATGTGACTCAAGGGTTCCTGGGCAAGGTGAAGCAATCGTGATTTAACATTGCCTCCCATCGGATATAAGTAAGGTTCTAAGTGTAGAAGCTACAGTTTGAGTGGATTCTAAACGACTTGTACTTCCTTAGAGACTCGAATTCCAAACTCATTAAGGCTAATTCACACAAACAGTGCCATGCCCATGCCATGTTCCGTCCTTGCCATGGCCGCGAAAATTCACACATGGGTGCCGTTCCATGCCGTGTTACCACTACACCAGTTCCAAGGATGAAAGGTGGAACTTACGTTAAGCTTCGGGTATACGGATCTCGCAAGTTCATCGCCACAGTAACAAACGTTCTCCATAGGCTTCTATTCTGGGCAAGATCAAGCCAGTTTTCATCACAAACGCCTACTTCTCGAAGATTACTTCTAATATTATCCTCGCAACGTCGTCTAGGTCTTCCCAACGGTCTCTTTTCCTCTGGATTACCAATCACCTACTGCTCTAAATTTATCTAACATATCCTCTTTTATGGAGTCCGCAAAACACTATATTATTTTCGTTGCATATGAGCAAGGATATACCGGAAATAGTGTCATTTGCCTAATTATTAAAAATCGCCTATACTTTGATACAGGTTCTAATACTACAATCTTAATTAATTTGTTTCTGGTCTTACAGGTTTAACATGAGACAATTTGCTTCCGTTCCAACGACATACTTGTCACTTACTACTAAATGTGAAACATACCTTGTGTCTGTAAACTGGAAACTGCTCTCATATGGATAACACAAAAAACTAAACAATATCAACATACAAGAATTGAACTTTATCGTAAATACGAGTAATCCAGTCGATTCTCTCGTTTACGAGCAAATAAAATTAATAACGCGATCCAAAGGGAGCATTATCTTCCTCTCTCTTTTATCTAACTTCCTTAGATTCCCTCTCAAACACGAGAAAAAAGAAAGAGAGAGAGAGAACGGATCTAGCAGAAGTTAATATCTTGTTTAGTGTACATGACAAGAGGCTTCTCTTGATCCCGGATGTTTCTCCAGCTTTTTATTAACTCATTCATGTCTATCAACGTCAGTCTATGTTTAAGCCGATCTCCCCTACCCTTCCTACACACCCTCCCTCCCCTCCTATTTCTTTCCTCGAAGTTTATCAGGAGGAAACTAAACACTTAACAACATGAATTTATTGCTTCATAGGTTTTACAATACTTCTTCTATTACCATCACTTTCATTGTTCTTCGTTATACGTGATTTCCTTATGGCAGAGCTGAAACGGGGCACTGAGTCAAGTTTTTGAACTGGGTCGCTGGGTTTCAGCTTGGGTCCCGACCTGACCAAATTACGACATGGTGATCCGGAGGTCAAAGTTTTAAATCCTTTCCATATTAATACAATATTACGTTTGTATAGTGTTTCTTTCAGGTCTGACCAGGATCGGAGTTGTTACTCCTCAGATCATGAAAAATATGATGCCGAAGATTCCTGGTTCATTATAGTTTGTTAAAATTTTATGTACAATATTATGTTTTATTTTGTCTTTCGCTATAGATAATTTCAATATAATTTTTCTTCCTGTTAATAATGTTACTATATATATAATTGAATTTGAATTTTATTTATTACCTTTAGGCATCTAAGGCTCAGGCCGGGATAGGGGAGGGGAAAGAATTCGGGAAGATATCGGCCAGGGCCTATGTTGAAGGTGCCATCCTGGCATTTGCCTGGTGTGACTGAGGAAAACCCAGTCAGAAATTCGGCCGCTAGAATAGAACCCACCACCTACCGAATGCTAGTTCAACGCTCTACCACTGAACTACAGCGGCTCGGTATATAATGAATCATATTTAGATATACAGGATATATAGATCATTACATATACCACGTAATTTTAAGCTACATGAGCTTACTTCTCAAGGAATCGCACAAAATACACAGTAAAAAAAATAGCTGTGTTAATTCAACACAGTGGGATATCCCAGAGTGACTACCACTTTTTGTGTTGAATCAACACAACACACACGGTGTTGATTTCGGCAATGGGAAAAAGTTACAGCTGCAGCAAGATTTGAATATAGGTTGTTGAGTTACAAGTCCAGTATCTTACCGTCTGCGCTAAATCGCCAGACAGAAAGAACATTAGATTCAAACAGTATAGAGGATAAAAAGATGTTGCTGAACCCCAAATACAAACAAAGGTACTCTTACGACTTATGCCATGATTTAATCACTTTTCCATTGGTCAATTAGGGATCTGAATTCCCATTCACTGAGAATATGTTCCATTTCTATTAAAGCAAGCGCAGCATTTGACATGTTGTTACGATAAGATAGCTGGTCACGTGTTTGGCTGTTGCCATTTTACTTGCTTTCACAGAAATGGAATTTTCTCAATGAATGGAATTCTGGTTCCCAGTTGACAAATAGAAAGGGATTAAACCATGGGATTAGTCGTGCAAGTAACTTAGATTGTTTTGGGGTTTCAGCAACATATATTTGATCCCCTACACTGTTTGAATCTATACTGTAGTCGTGTAGTTAAAACGTTGTTCAAAAATATAATTTGCATTAAGGACCTTTTCTATCTGACGATTTAGCCAACTTGGTAAGACGCTTCATTTCCAACCCATGTTCAAATCTCGCTGCAGCCGTAACTTTTTTTTTCTCCCAGTACCGAAATCAACACCTCATTGGACCCAGACCGCTCAGTAACAGAGTTAGTCTGGTCATATGCATCATGACCGAGTCTCCGGTTGAATACCAAGTAAATCAGATCATTCGGGTTCAGTTTCGGACCAAGTCGCCATGTGACCCATGTCCAGGTTAGACCGGGTCATCAAGTGACCCCGGTCTAAGCTTTGATGGCAGTAGGTTCTTGTATTGCTCTTCATAATTCGTGTGCTCTTCCGAATTTGAATGGTAACAAACATTCTAAACTAGCTTTTAAAGCTTTTAAGGAGGTACCTACAGGTTTTGTCAAAGTGAGCATGGAACCTTTGTCTTCAAAGCACCTTTACTGGATTTAAACCAAGGATCCCCACCAAGGATCTAAGAGCCTTAATAAAATTCAAATTCAACTTAGGGAATCTATATATTAAAAAGTTTGCTAAAAAGGGCTTTGTCCAGTCCATCCGGACGTTCTACTGCACCGATTTTTATCATTACTTTTCTTATATTTCCGGATTATCACGTAGATGAGCCATCAAGAAACCGCAGTCCTCTCCGTCAAGTCTGAGCTGAAGGAGAAGTGTTTGAGTGTTCTCCCCTACACATAGGAGAGTCTGGTTACGATAAAATGGGCGCAGCCCTCCAAAACTTACCAAGTTAAGGGCGCAGCCCGCCACGTGGAAGCGAGTATTGTTGAAAAGCCCAACGATTGTTGCCAACATACACCCCGCACCAATGGGCGGGTACATTTACTCATATATCTGAAAAAGAGAATATGTCTGGAATATTCTATGAAGTTCCTGGTCTATACATGAAATATTTGAGTACCAGGAATAGCCCAATGTCTGCCTCGGGAAGATCCCAGGAATATTCATATTTTACCAATTATTTTATTAGCTTCACTAATTTCTACATCATTTTATTCCTATGGGCCTTGAAATACAACATATGGTGCACCTTTTTATGTTTGTGTGTATCTTTGTGCGTATGAGGAATATTGTAACAAGTACTATATTTCTGGGGAATATCCCCGACCTATTTTCAATATTTCAGAACATTCCTAGAATTTTAAGAATTAAATTGCAACATTCTCGGAGTATTCTTTGCTGCGTGGAACCATGCGTACAGAAGATAAGTGTGTTAACAATTCGGCCAATTGAAAGCCTTCTCCCTATTTCTCTTTTCCTTCAAGCATACATTGCATCCCTCAGCGTACAACTTTTGGGAAGGCAATGTCCGTTCTAGTACCATGTAGGCTTTCTGGTGGATAAATATCCTGTGTGTGGGTTTTCTCGGGGTTCTTCTGTTTTTTCCACTTTCTTCATTCCACTAACTCTCCCATCATCACCCATTCGGCCTGCGCCAAAGTTGCCTATAAGTAAGGATTCCATATTCTAAAACCTAAAATTGCGGATACCTTTTCCCTCACCAACGCATTACATAAATAACATATACACAATAGCAAGTATTCAAGGCGTATAACGAAAAGTATATGACTTTGTTCTGCCGATGGACCAGTTTCGACGTTTCTTTTTAATTCCTCAGAACGTGTATGGATACGAAAAATGCGGAAGAAATACAGGGTTCCGAAAAAATGTATGAGGACACTATTTCTAATATCAAAAAGCGGACATGGCCGCATAAATGCTGACATATTATTATCCTACCTATAAAGTTCTTAAATATAAACTCAAAATCCAATGTCCTAACCAGTTTATCGCTTCTATCTTGTCTCCAATATTGTTTATCTCTCTTCAGCACTTTTTGTCCACAAAATGTTCCATTCTCCTCCACACTGCAAAGATTTTCAATTTTCTTTCAACACTCTTTCGTAGAGTTTACTCTTCTCTGTATAACAATACTTCTACAAAAAGAGTCAATTAAAAACATTTTTGAATCTCTGTTCATTGTTCCACAGACAATGCTCGAAGTTGTTAGTGACAGTCTCTTTTGCTAATGCTAATTTCACCTTTCTTTTTGTCTTATGCTTCATATCAGCACTTATACAGGGTGGTGCTTAAATATCTCCCCATTTTTAAGCATCTATCCTGAAGAAAACTAAGCAACGGAAGAAAATGAAAAACATACCACCTACTTGCTAAAGTTACTGACAAGCAATCCGATTTTCAGTACACCCTCATTTCTACTACAATTTTTAGTGGCAAAATCACTGAATATAACACTTTTTGGTCGTTTCTCTACAGTATTTACAAGTGTTGGAAACTTAAAAACATCGTAATATCGATGGTCGTGCGATTCGCTCCACATTCAGTTTGACCTTGGTTGTAGATTAGCCCCGCTTCCTCCCTCCAAATCCGTGGACTGAATAGTGTTTGTTTCCAACAAGATAGGACAACTGATCACACCGACAGAAACTCAATGGGTGCTCTTCAGGAATTGTTTCCTAGGCATGTAATCAGTAAGGGAGGGGATATTCCATGGGTTTTTCGTTCCGCAGGTCTGTCAGTGGTGACTAGATCTAGGCGGTTACTTAAAGGGAAAAGTCATCCTCGCAAACCTCGAACACTACCGGAGTTGAAGCAGGTAATCACGTAACAGATTGCTGCTATTTCCCCCCCCCCCCCCAAGGAGTGATATGCAGGTCATGTAACAACTTCACTCAAAGACTGCGAGAGGGTTCAACAAATGGTGGCTGCCATCTTAAAGATGTTCTCTTCAAGACCTGAGACTTTGGTGCTCATGGTTGATGTTAAATATTTGTAAATACTGTCGAAAATTGCCAAAAGAAAAGTATTATATTCAGTGAGTTTGCCACTGACAATTGTAGTAAAAACGATCATGTACTGAAAATCGGATTGCTTATCAGTAAATGTCACTATTTCCTTAATAAGTATGTATGTGTTTCATTTTCCTCCATTGTTTAGTTGTTTTTCTTCTCAGGATAAATGTTTAAGTATGAGGAGATATTTCCCAAATACTTTCAGCTGGATACATATTCTACTATTAATACTTGATAGTTAGTTTTCTGGCGTTAGTAGATTACCATAAAAATTGATTACATTGGAACTTGCCAGTGCTTATTTCTATACTAAATTAGAATAACATGTAATTTTACCTGATAGTTATGCAACCCGTAAAGATTCGCCGTATTGGTGGTTGCGTTCTGTGATTTATTTAACTTTTATTTTTAAATTGAATTTTGTCTCATGGACTCACTTTAAAGTTTCTTGAGTTTTGCTGTTTCACCAGTCGAATACCATGATTATACCTCAACTGAGGGTACGCTATCTCCCCCATCTATTTTATTCGAAATGATCACGGATGCTCTTTGCGAGCTTACCTGGCTGTTCCGTCCATAAATATTCGTTTTAATCTGAAACGGGGAAAATTTTCTAAGTCTTATAGCCAGTTATGATTCCGCTTTGAGTAACATTTTGTTTGTTAAGAATTATCCTTTGATTCCCAATGTATATGGTACTGGAAGTTTGTTTTAACCAGTTATTCTGCCATAGCCCCCGGCCCCCCTTAAACCTCGAGAGTACCTGCAACTTTAATTTTTTAAGATAAAAATAAAACACGATAGAAAACGTGCATAACTCCACTTACACCTTCTTAATTTTTACCTTAGAAGACCCCCACAAACTGAAAATTCTAGCATAATCCCTGGTTTTAACGCTAGCGTGTGTATGTTTAGAAGGAATATTCTTTATCTAGTCAACTAAACTTTAACCACAATGTTTCTTTATTGCCACTCAGTGTGGACAAGATATTATTCCATATTCAAACCTGCCTTTGCTCTCTGTGTGTGATGAAGACAGTGTGAGAAATAATTGTGTGTGTCGCTAAACCGGATAAAACGCTCTCATTATCTGCTCGCAGATGGAGAGATAAAGCGAAGAGGACAATCAGGGCGGGAAGAGCTTGTTAATTTGACCCCTGGAGGCTTGCTTTTGCTGGCAGAGAGAGACAAAAAAACTAATAAATCTGCGAAAATTTAAACTTCTGCGTTTGCTTTACTGAGTATAAACATCTGTAATACTGTTGTTAGAATTTTTTGGAACGTACATACGAAAGAGCCAATTCAGTTTCAACCGCTAATAAGGTTTCCGTTTGTCTTTTGAGCACTTATTAAACAGTGACAATATGTAAACATAATAAGTAATTTTCCACCAGCTGACGTCAGTGGAAATTTTTATTTTCTTTGCTTCTGGAATTAAAGTATTCAAGATTCCAGATACCAGTGAATATTCATTAATAGTAGTGATTGATACGTTTCCTTGAAACAATATGTGAACTGTCATATATGATAGCATAAGCGGAGGAAATTGTGCGCAGGAAGTAATTGGGTGTATGTATAATTTGCATCTTTGTTTGAAGGACATCAAAAATTTAAATAAACTGTTAACAGCTTTAATAAAAATTACTGATGTCGTGATAAAATTTATTACTATGCAAATATATATATCAACGTGTTCAGAAATGAAGCAGTATTCTGAAATCTATTCATTGTTTCAATATTTTTTTTATAGAAACTATTACGTCATAAGATTTATGATTACATATGACTAATACTTATGCGTTTACTTTGTATCTTTTTTTAAATCAATTTTCGTACATTGTTCGTGCTTATGGAGAAGGAGGTTTCTATAGTTTGAAGTTGGCGAAAAGTTGTACGCTTTCCATCAAGAATGTTCTAATAGAGGATATGCGATTTTGCTAAGAACATGAGGCCAAACGTCAAAGCTTAGTCCCGCCCAGTTAGACCACTTACTCCAATCAAAAACATTGTTTTCGGCTAACAAAGATGATAATAAGCTCTCTAGTTGTTCGCTAACCAATCAGGTACGTCACCTAGTTCGACGCTTAGTTGTATTTTGGCTTCATTCTTTCTCTGCGCACAAGATAGCTACAAGAAAATCCTCTGAGTATTCTTGGTTTCCATAGTGAGGGTAATTTAAGAAAAATAGGTGATCGCACATTACGTAATACACTGGACCTATTCCCTCTAGGATTGGTATTCTGAAACAGCGCCTCTAGGTTTTGGCTGCATCAAAGCTTTCAGCTTGTTTCCTTTTCCTGACCTCGGGTTAACCGAGAGGTTATAGTGCGCTCGTTTTCTGTGCACGTGATCACGGGTTCAATTACCGCCAAAGTCCATTGAACGAAGTGGTTCGTAGGCCCCGTTATAAATAATGTATGTCCTATCGTCAGAAGCTCTACGTTAACAACTCGTTGAAAACAATTTAACCAATTATTACCGTTTCCATGGTGAAGAGACGCAATTATTAAAACACATTCGTCTGTTAAGTGGGAACAGTGAACGCGTGGACAAGAACAAATTAGCTAAATAAAATACATTCAGAGTTAAAAAAATGGCGGCAGAGATAAATTAAAATGTATGTATGTATTTTTGTGTATTAAAAATAATTTTAAAAAACTTTTTAAAGACATGCTTTACTTAGATTCGTATTAGAATTTAAAAAATAATTTTGTTTATGAATGATTAAAAAGAAAATCATCGGGCGCGCTCTCATATACAGTCACTTTATAAATTCTTGAATTAGCACGCCCTATACTTTTCTTTTCAGTCATGCATAAACAAAATTACTTTTTTTACTTTTTAGTATGAATTGTTTAAGAAAAGCATGTCATTAAACAGTTTTTTTTTATTTTATTTTTTGAAGCTATTTCGGTGTTCGGATACTTTTTCTCAAGCTAATGTTTTGTGACCCAAATCGTAAAGTGTTTTGCAAACAGTCAAATTCAACATCGTTGCAGGCTAGTATTTATTTTGGGATAAAGAAGTTCATATTAGCAAAAAAAAATATAATAAAATATGCTTTTAAAATATATAGAAATATTAATGGTTCGAGGAAACCACGAACCATTAATTGAATCGTACGTTTGAAGAAGGAAACAAATCCAAAAAGCTGTTTTGTGGGAAATTAAAAAAAACTGTATAATATGTTTATTATTTATTGAAAGGAAACAATATTGCTACTGAATATTCAAAACGGTCTTCTGATACGTTTGTACTGCTCAGACAGTTTACAAGTATTGTATTTTTTCCTCTAGAGTTAAAAAATGTTGGTGGATTTGTTTCCTTCTTCAAACTTATGGAAAAACGTCTGCACATTTTTAAGTGCTGAGACGTAAGAATGGAAAAATCGACCAGAAAATGAAGAAAAACGCAATAGAAACCTTCAAATGAATGTTATGGACAAGAAATGTATGTACAATGAACTCGAAAGTTACAAGTAGGGGCCCTATGTAATAAATTCATTTTTTTCCCGTCTACCCACTGACAGAAATTTCGCCCTACAAATGTGCAAAACTGCTTTTATTCCATAACAGTGATAGCAATAGTTGCTATATGTATACATCTGTTAACAATAGCAGTTAAAAATATCAGTGTATGAAAACGTATCTAAATGCGAGTTAGTTATTCCCGTCTGTGAAAAAGAAGTTTAAAACAATATTTTAGATTAACCTACTTACCTGTATCCTGTTCCGTGTGCAGTAGAGATATAGACAAAGGTAGTTTAGTTCCTACCATAAATGTTGTAAAACTATTTTATGTAATTATCGGAGCTTGGATTTAATAATAGATCATCATATCTGGGAAAATCACTGTTGCTATACAGTTTTAGTACCAGCTTTTTGCTCATTGAGATTCTGTGGAGGACTTTGTTCGTTTGTAACAAGTCGACATCACCAAGAGGACGTATTGTTGTCTCTTAGGGGAGCCACGCCACAGTGGTCATTATCATTCATCACGACTTTTGACAGATCCATCAAACACTTCACTGTGACGGGCCTGTCACATGTGAAATTTCTGATCATCTCTTTATGTCTATATATAGTCATTCAAGGAACACTTTCAGCTAATATGACTACTCCCCATCATCATTCTGGAAGACATCATCTACCGCAGCAGGTTCCTACACCACCTTATTCAGATCCTCCATCGTACTCTGCTTCTATAAAATCAAGAACAAAAGCACATCAAAAACGCACTACCGATCAAGTAGCTTCATTCAGTATGGACAACTCCAGACGATCCTCAACTTCTCCACCGTCTAAGAAAACGCACACTATCAGCGACTCAGATTCAGATCATGAAATGGCGCACAGTGATCATGAAGACACTCTCTTAGGATCTACTAATAACTCAATTACTTCATATCTGCTTACAAACTTTGACCCCAAATTTCAAAATACCAAACTCCTGTTTCAACAATTTGTGAAATATGTTTCAAGAGATCTCATTGTTCGCATCATTCACACACGTAATGGCATCATAGTAAAATCTTCCGACCCTAACCTAGCCACAAGATTACGAGACAAACATAGCCTGGAAATATTCGGAACTTCTGCAAAATTCACTAAACTCAATGCTCCCAGCTTGAAACAACCACCACCTCCACGCAGATCTCCAATGTTATCTGTAGTAATACGAGGGGTCACTCCAGATTTAACAGATGAGGAAATTACACAGGAGCTCAAAACCGAAGGCCATCTTCTAACAAAATGTCTTCGTATTAAAACCAAACTCGGCACACCTAGTTACATGGTGCGTGTACTGACCAATCATTCAGACACCATCACTAACTTACTGACATCTGGAGCCTATATCTATAGACGTCGTTACAGAGTAGAACCTTCTCATTCACAACCTCCACTACCAACACGATGCGAACACTGCCAGCTATATAATGATCATACAACCTCTCAGTGTCCAAATACACCAAAATGTGGCTATTGTACAGGATTACACAGCACAAAAGAATGCCCAAACCTCAACCAACCACCGAAATGCAATACCTGCAACCAGCAACATCCTACTTACAGTTATAAATGTAAAAACAGACCCGAACCCACTCCAGACAATCCAGGACTCGTTTTACCTCTTCGCCCTCCAGAGACTAAGGCATTCCAGTCACCAATCATCTCTCCATCACAACCTATTACCGTCGACCAATTTCTTTCGTTCATCACCATTACCTTGCAAAACCTATATCCATTCCAAAGAAACAACGTTCTATCCCACCTCCAATTCGCAGCCCGCTCAGTCCTAAACATGAATCTCCAACCTACCTATTCCGGTCCTTACATCTATGTACATACACACCCACTAGAAACTGCAGTATAAGACAATGATACTCCGTATCATTATCATCATTCTCATTACATTTTCTATCACCTATCACCACCATCATAGCAAAGTCTCCCATCAGTGTTCGCCAAGGGCTCATCT
Organism: Lepisma saccharinum; assembly: GCA_022664845.1. Classification (NCBI taxonomy): domain Eukaryota; kingdom Metazoa; phylum Arthropoda; class Insecta; order Zygentoma; family Lepismatidae; genus Lepisma; species Lepisma saccharinum. The sequence continues at coordinate 97,360 of JAGDQP010001436.1, read as the reverse complement.
GTCTCCCATCACACCCAGAGTCGCCCCTGGGTAAGAAGATTCACCCTCGCCTGTCCGTTTTAATGTTTGTGACGTAAAATTGCACTTCATCCCCATTAGTCATTAGCCATCATAATCATCATGGATCCTGAACCAAACATGATTATAAGCGTAATGCTTATAATGACAACCATTTATTTAAGATAAGAATAAAATAAAGGATAAATACATTTCGTAACCTCCCTTAGACCACCCCCAATCCTCCTCATCCTCCTCTCCTATACATCCCTTCCCTATAGAGAGGGCGTAACCCTCTAGTGGGTGTTAGTGACTCAGGTGACTAACAAAAGAGGCCTTAGGTCTCTCGCGAAAAAAAAAAAAAAGATTTAATGGTGGAGAAGAAACAGTATATCAAAACACAATTAAATCAGGAAAGTATAAAGCGGTGTGTAGGGGGAAGCGTAGTTGTTTCATGCTGAATTAGTATAACTTGCGACTAGCGACAGGAAGACAAGATTTTTTTAGCTCTTCTTGCAGGGCTGGGCAGCCAAGTGAAACACTTCCCGAAAGAATAGCCCACTCTCGCTTATCCTGAACGATAAGTAACAGCGAGAAGCGCTCAACCCGGAAGCTTCAATTTGGTCTTGTGGTCAAGACGTTGGGAAGCTGGTCTGAAGGTCCGGGGTTCAAACCCTGGCGTTAACTCTTTACATATTTTGTTTAAAAGAAAATTACAGTTTTTTCATTTTTTATGTAAATACACAAAAGGAAATTTAATAAAAGTTGTGATTTACAATTTTAAAATATGCCACTAAAAACTAGGATGTATATAAACCCACCAGGGCTGTGCAAGGAGGAAGGGTCAATGTGCGTCCGAAGGTAGCTGGGCGGAGTCAGGCGCGGGGGGGGGGGCACACTGCACAGCCCCCTGTTAGCGGTGGGCATACGCAAAAGTACTGTTTACTCAAAAGTTCTATTTAGGCAAAAGTTCTGTGGCGTACCGGAAGTGTTTCCAAGTGTGCTCCGGAAGTTGCCAAAATGGCTGCCCAGCCCTGCGCGTCGAGCTGAAAAAAATCTTGCGACAGGAAGAGCTGAGCCATCCTCGCGCATGAGCATTACTCCTTAACAGTAAATAGTACTTCCAAACAACTGCATCCAGTTGGCAATTTAGCTTATTGATAGCATGTTCGAAAGCTAATCCAAGTAACCCTGGATCGAAACCTGGTGTAGGTTTTTTCCTTAATGAAAATAACGTTTCTCTTTTTTTATATGTATAAACGAATAGAAACTTTAATAAGATTAGTGAACAAACCCATGTGGAGGTTAAATAGGTCAGGTACGGTAGTTTTTGTATTGCACGCACGATTAACTCGTGTTTTCACAATGCACTCTGCCTGTCGCTAGTCAGAAATGCCCTATAGTAGTGTCTCAAATACAAGGAACTCCTATTAAGGTGGGATCATTCTCGCACAGGCGCATTACTCTTTCATCGTAAATGAGACTGACAAGCAGGCAGTTTGCAATTATCAATTTAGTGGATTGGTAGCATGTCGGAAAGCTAATACGGAGAACCCAAGATCGAATCATAGTGTGATTTTCTTTGCCTTAAAAAAAAGAAAAAGTTTCTCTTTTCATATATATATATATATATAAATGCGTTGAGCTCCTGCGTAGCCTAGTCGGTGGCTCGTTCGACTTCAGCGCGAGCTGTCCCGGGTTCGATTCCCGGTGTTGACCCAGGATCGTGGGGACAATTGGGGAGCTCCATGTGCATAAAATACAGTGGTGATCACAGTGAGAGCTTCGGCTCTCCTCTCCTAACTCGTCTGGACAGCGTGGGGTAAGTAGACCAACTCCTCCCTTCGGGGAGAGGCCTCATCCAGTAGTGGATTGAATATGGCTGTGATTTATTATTATTATTATTATTATTATTATTATTATATAAACGCATTAGGAAATTTAATAAAATTAGTAACCAAGGGCACGTAGAAGTTTGGTAAAGTCAGGTATGGTGTTCTCTTTTATTGCACACGCGACTGAATCGTGTTTTCTCAGACATTCGAAAATAGGACTTCTTGTTTTGAGACGCTAGTGGCCTTGCTCCCTTCTTCAAACTGACTAATATTTTCAAGGCCAGGTAAATCATTCTATAACTAACCACCGTTCTTTTCTTCTACCTTATGATAAGCGCGTATAAATGTAGGTGCGTTTTTTTTAGTTAAAAACTAATTTCGATCTTTTTAGCGCTTGTTCACTTCTTCAAATTGCTGGTTCATTTTTTCTAAACTATGTGAATTTTATGGAATTTTTAATGTGCGTACTGTTTTCACTGCCTCAAAGGAAGAAAAATGTATAATCACAAGACCAGAGCTTTCCTTCGAAATTACAAAATAAAAAGGAATTTTTCTTAAAAATAAAAAAAAAACTTTAGGTGAAGGAGTACCGAACCTGGGACCACTGAATCCCAAGTTCAATGCCTTACCCATTTTTTTTACCATTTTGTTAAATATGAATTGGACTACAGAATCAGACTAAACGGAAAATATTACAAGAAACGTTAAATGCAAGTAAAATTATAAAACAAATTAAACAATAACATTTCAAAATAACCTATTTAAAATATAAATAAAATATAAACCACTTTAAAAATAAAATTATGCCATGAACTGGTATCGAACCCGGAACCACTCTATAACAACTCTAACGCCTGATCCATTACTTCACTAGCCAACTATCACACAGTGCTTTCTGAGAGCTCTTTATATCAATTCCGTACACGGGTAACAGACGCTACTAATTCCGTAGTGTTCACACGAAATGTTTGTCCTCTCTGCAGACAAGTCTCTGCCATTTTGTTCCGTTCTCCCAGCAGTTCTGTTTGTTTAGAAAACAGGAAACAATCTGTTTTACCATTAACAAACTTCGGAGAAAAATAGCAGCACAGCCAGTAACTGCTATTTTTCATCGGTTGTAGCAGTCATAGCAATTTATCCCATGTAGCAGTGAAAAATAGCTGTTACGCTAGTTTTGCCCATCTCTATTTCGCACCTATTTTTGAAGGCTTTACTAATGTTTTTTTGCTTTCTTTATGTATTGTATAGATGCGCCATCCCTTCCAGATTTCAAATCCGCCATAAAGTAGATTTTCACATTTTTGGCGTTTATTGCCTTCTTCAAACTGCCAATTCAATTGTGAACTAACGAAAAGTCTGTAAATATGCAAACTTTTTGTTCCTTTCACTTAAATTTAGTTTCTAAATATGAAAGTTCGTATGGACAATTGCAGTTAGGGACAACATATCTCGAAATGTGTTCATGTTTCTACATATATTTAATGGGTCTTTCGTATCACTAAATTTTAAATACAACAATATATGATAAAGTTAATACATTAAAGACATGGGGAATAGTTATTTTTACAATGTTTCATATGTACGTAATATTGATACATAGTCTCTCTCTCCTTTTCTCTCTCTCTCTCTCTCTCTCTCTCTCCAATGAGTATGGATGATCATATGCATGTTTTTGTTTGTTTGTTTTTCAACGTTAAGGAATGCTTAAGGTACAAACATGTTATTCCATTAAATCAAGAAAATTGTAAATTATTCTGTGATGTACAAGATACAGTGCTTGTGTTGCACCACTAATACAAACAATGATTCTTCATTTGTGAAAATGGTTTGTTTCTTTCCTGTAATGATGGTACTCATTTATCTGAGGCGTAGTAACGAAGCTGATGGTTGGATTCATTATAATTGTTTGACATACGGATGAAAAAAAAAGTATTTGATGTAGCTTAATAAGGCATCCTGAGAGAGAGACTGTAGAAGCTTACGTTAAAAGGATACGGTTACAAATGTTTGTATTCAATTATACGTACTGTTGCTTCAGTTTGCGTTCTTCCTCGTCTATTTTCATGAAGGCAAAATGCTCTGAACCGTGTTGTGAAGACCTTAATGACTTAATGCGCATCTGAATCGAATGTTTATAACATCAACCTTCATTTTCCAAGCTTACGTTTGTATTATAACTATGAAATGTCCGTCATTTTGTTAGCCGATGCAAAATTTAGAAAAAAAAACAAACAAATCTTTTCTTTTGATGCCAATGTTGAACCAAAGCATATACCCCCCGCCATTTTTTTACATTATAGTATAGAGTATATTAATTTTCATTGATCCCAAAAGCAATACTGGACAGATCGATGACAGTAAAAATTTAATGATTATGGAGTGGATTGAGTGAAGATGCCACACGTTTAGGTCTAGGAGCCATTGTGGTATTATTCAAACAGACGAGCAAAATTTTGCACAAATTATATAATGAACTGACATGCTCCTACTGACAGCAGTACATAAAGCTAAACTGTACACAACAAATATACATGAGCCCTTAAACTCACATCTCAAATGTGCAATTTACCCCCACTGATCAAAGCAAGCTTTCGTAACTGGCAAACCGCAGGGAACATAAATAAGATATTTCCTCTAAAAGTTGTTTAATTTGTAGTGGATGTTACAATTATGTGTTGTTGTTTTTTTTACGTGAAAAGTTACCTCACTTTTCATAAAAAAAAGAGTTCGAAGTTGATCCTACCTCCCCCGTAGATATAGGCTATTTTCCGAATGTCACTCGTTTTCCCTAGTATCATAATTCAATTTTTCCACATACATTTATGCTATCTCATTTTTTGTTTCAAATCTTTAAGGAAAAAACTGGAAACAGAGAATGAAAACACGGTGATCACAATAGTAAAAACGGTCATAAGATAACGTTTCAAATGGCGTCGGTCTATCGGGAATAATACAAAGAAAGAACCCCAACCTGACCTTCCTAACCTCCACTAATCTTTCCTAACACACTTATTATAATATATATGATAATATAAGAATGTTTTGACAGAAAAAGTAGAGAAAAAATAGAATTTTGCATATACAATTACGACAGTGTTTACTATTATGATCCGACGGTGCAATGAAAGGAAAAATCGAAATTAATCTATTCGATCGTAGATGAATTACCAACCCTGTACTACGTACAATGCAGTACGAAACAGCATTGGTAATTCATTTACAATCGAATGGATCCATATCGATCGTCTCTTTTATTTTTTCTTCTCCAAATACTTTTCAAGGTATTTGCAAATTTACTTAATCACCCTGTATATTATCACAAAAACAAAAGATGCTTATAATATTCAGGAGAAAGTAAGAGAAAGTTTTCAATCACAAAATATATCTTTAGCTTAGGTAGGAGAGCAATCTGACAATTGAAAATTGTATTGTTAATGTGAAAACAGGTGTTGCAATTATTCGAAGTTATAAAGAAAGCGATGACTGCGTGTACACAAGACATATCACGCAAGTGTTGGTCACGCAAGTAAACTTGCGCAAACATTTATAGCTTTGTATACACACACACATGCACGTACAAATCACACCTGCAGCAAAGCATTAGAAATACTAAAATAAAGGGGAACCGTGTGTTTGAAAAGTGAGATTCAGAACGACTTAAATAAGAATTAGAATTTCACCCACCACCTTTTATTTATGCTTTCGGTGTTTGATTCAGGATCAGTACTGGGGAGTCAGCACCAGAACAAGGATGCCTGAAGGCAGTAGAAACTAAATTCAAAATTCAAATTCAACACCAGAAGAAAAATTAATGTTAGAAATTAATCCTATTGGTGGGTTTCATCAATACCCGTTAGGCTTTAATGAATCGTTAAATAACGTTAAGCGCTTCAAAATACGTTACGTTCGTTAACAAACAATTCGTTAAATTCTTAACGAAGATTGATGAAAGCCGCTGCATGCTTATTAGCGATGTATTTTTACACACTTTTGTAAATATTGTCTTATTTACACAGGCTATTTGTGTCCAAAATCTATTCTTAAAGTATTTTAAAATCATTATTACAGACATGTTTTTAAAGCTGCTTTTTAACAGTTTGGAAAAGCCACTTTGCAATATTCTGTATGATTATTTCTTCGAAATTCACACAGTAGGCAAAATATATATCCTATGTTCATTTGGGAAATTCTTTAAAATATTTCCCAAATATACTCTTAACAACATTTTGAAATATTTCGGTGTATAAATATTCTTGGTAATGTACCTTATATAATTCAGAACATATTTTTAAAAACAAACAAAAAAATGCATTCGTAATGGACGTAGGATTTGTTTGAAAATATTTTTGTGCCGTGTAGAATGCCATGTAAAGTTGTAATCTTGACATCCATCCTACTGACTGGGATTTTTCACTGGGCAAATACCAATATGGTACTTAGATAAAAGTTCTGGTCTCTATCTTCCTCTTTCCTGTTTCTGAGAATATGGTCTCCTGAGAGACGTATGACGGACTTCAACCATGGTGTCTGCTTCGACGAGGTTGGAGGTTTGCTTGTTTTGTTTATTCTACGTTTCCCGTGTAGAGGAAATAGCTACGATAACTTTGATAAACAATAGAAATATTTACATAAATGGCGGTTGCGAGCTTCTACAGATTGAGACAACACATAACTAGCACTCAATCATGTTTACGATGTAAACACTATACTAATTGCTGTGCAAAGTTCTATTTTTAATACATGGGAAATTATTCACGTGTTTCTAATGTATTAAACACATTGCAAGTTGTAAGTAATTAGTTCGCGTTCTTTATATGTGTGAGAATGGGAGTGCAAATATAGGACAACCTTTCGTTCTTCAAAAAACTTGGTCAATTGTTCTATGCAAGAGATACATAATAAAATTTAAGGTGAAAATAATTAATGTAATTACGCGTCCTATTCAACTGAAGTTAGAGCTATGAAAGTATGAATATATTAGGCAAAATTGAGTATCGAGCTGTAATTAGATACATGCATCTTCAAGGAAAATCTTCACAAACAATCCATGAAGAGATGTTAGTTGTGTGAAGATGGAATTCATATAGGTAAACAAGTCTGCAGGATGACTCAAGAGAAGAAAGCATTTTGGACCTATACCACAAAAACGGGAATAACCTTTTATACAGAAAGTGACCATGGATTAAACGTGCGTATATCTGTTTGATCCTGAAACAAAAGAAATGAACAAAAGCATGCAAACATGTCTCATCACCTAAAAAGCAAAATAGCTACGGTCCAACAATCATCCACCAAGGTCATATTGTCTGTGTTTCGGCACCAAAAAGATGTGATGTTGACTGATTACTTATAAAAAGGATCTACGATGACAGAAGCATACTAGAGGGACTTGCACGAAAAAGTTACGGAATGTTATCAAGGAAAAAATACTGGTTTTGCCGCTACCAGCTGATAATGTACCTGTACATCGTGCTGCAGAAACAGTCACTTTTGTTCACTGTTGCTGCTATGAATCTTTGCCCCATCTACCGTATTAACCCGACTAGGCACCTTCCATTTTTCACCTCTTTCCCCCATTGAAGAACCATTTATGGGAAATGTTTCAACGGTGATGCTGAGAACTGGCTTGTCGCCCAATCTGCAGACTTATACGAAGCTGAACTTAAAGAAGTCTTTCATAGATGTGACAAGTGTGTTGCCATAGAAGTAGATATGTGAAGATGGAAGAGGAGCCAGAGAACGAAATTTTAGATTCCCAACACGACCAGATCATAGTCAAGGTAATCACTTTTTTGCCTCCCCTCGTAGTAAATGTTTGTAGGTCAACAACAGCAACGAGTAGCTAGTCCAGATGATACATGACGAATGTTCCGTATACACAAATCCTTGACCGTGCCGTGGTAGAATAGCTAGAACACCTGACCAGCAAGTAGTAGATTTGAGTTTAAGTCCCTGTCACGGAAACAATTATTTTTCTGTATATTTTCGTATTGCTACCACAGACTATGTCTTTGGGTAAAGAAAATAATATCTCATTCCTACTAGTCATATAATCCAAAAAGAGAGTGTATGTGCAACATTAGAAAATTAGTAACTTTTTCATGACTTTCACGAAAAACGGACTTCCCCCCCCCCCCCATACCTCATTTAGATTTTCCATGCCTCTATTTGCTTAAAATATTTTTTATCAAATCTCTGTGAATTATTCGTGTGAAAAGTTAGGTTTAAAAGACAACATTAGATACAATGTTCCAATTCGATCGAAAAAAGTTGGTATAAGATTAAGATCAGGATTTTAAGTTGGCTACGACATTTGTCCTTTGAGTACGTGATACACTAGCATTAACATATAGTCCAAGCAACTCTCGGCATTGAATCCGAGACAGAGCGCAGGTGCATAGTGCTATAGTGTAGTGAAAGTGTAGCTATATTGTAATGGACCGTGTGCCTTAGAGCACGTGCCATCCATTCAAGATAAACAGATAGTAAAATGTGTGTACTACGCTGTGTAAACAAATGTGTGTACTACAAGCAACGTAAGCAAATAGTAAGTTACACGAGCCATCGTAACAGCAGACGATAACAACAGTTCAATCCAGAACCGAAGATGGAGTTGCCGTTGCAGCTAGATGGAGTTGGCATAGCTGAAGGAGACTTAGAGAACCACTCCCAAAAAGACCTACAAATATTCGAACACCTACGCTACCAGTATCACTCCTCACCTGGGTGGTCACCTCTCTCTACCTTCCTGCTCATCTACTGCAACGGGTCGAAGCAATACTTCATACATATATTTGCAACGAAACTTGTACGAATCCTTCCTTACCTGACATACACAGTTTGCAACGAAACTGCTGTGTCCCCCTTTGAACTGCAAACCTGTACACACGACTGCAACGGGTCTGGTACATCCTTCGGCACAACAGTTGCAACGGACTGGTGTGTGGTGTCGACTCTTGCCTACTCGAACCCTGTACACACGACTGCAACGGGCCTGGTACATCCTTGGGCATATCAGTTGCAACGGACTGATGCCCACTCCTTTCTGCACATCAGTTGCAACGGACTGATGCAGAACTCTAACCTACCTCTCTGAGGATTGATCACCAAAGAAGAAGAAGGTCAAAGTTTTTATAAACTCTCTGTAGTCCCGGGTTCGGGATGCTTATTTTATTAACTTGTATCGCACTTACATCTTTTTATTGTAAAACTGGTTCTGGGAGAAAATCAATTCCGTGAACCCTTCCGTGTACAGCATCCCTAAAGGAACATCACAATAATCCTAGGGAACATTACGATATAGTATAGTTAAGGTAAGTTCGAGGTTAGATCTAAAATCTATCCTTTAATTATAATTCTACGCAACTCTAAACTAACGTTTAATTGTCATGTAAACAATATAAGTGCAGAATCATTCAGAATTCTAGGATTTATTTATAGAACAGCAAAGGACTTCAGAATGACTAGTACATACCAAAAATTATATTATTCATTGGTTCGACCGAAACTTGAATATGCATCCATTATCTGGAATCCCACCACTCAAATTAACTGTCAGAAAATAGAAAAGATTCAATCTAAATTCCTCAGACCCCTAACGTACAAAACAACTGGCTTTTATCCTAAATTTGAGCATTATGTAAACCTAATTGAGAATTTTGAACTCCTTACGCTGGAGAACAGGAGAATCATAATTGACTCACTCTTTCTTTATAAATTAATTCATAACTGCGTAGATAGTATAGACTTACTCTCTGAAATCCAATTTCGGATACCGGATATTAGAACCCGAATGGATAACAAAGGCCTTTTCCACTGTAGGAAAGCGCAAACTGAGATTCTGAAAAAGTCACCCATTTGGAGAATGTGCTTTTCGTACAATAAATTATGTGGAATGAAAAACGAGGTAGACATATGTAATCAAAGCCAAAGAAGTTTTCAAAATAATTTAATAAAATTATTCTAAAGCAAGCAAAATTACTATACTAAGTTCTAGTTTATAAACATGGGATGACCAAAAAAAAACTTACGCTGGGCACATACAAACCTAAAAGGGAATTATAAAACATTTAATTATATTTGTATTATCAGTCTTATCTTATTCTTATATCTATATTTGTATATTTACTTTGTGTTTTACATTGTATAGTATTAACTTACATATATTACGTATGCATTACTACTGCACTTAAATTAGCTATGTTAATTTTAAATTTGACTTTATATTGTGATGTATTTCTCTTGTGTTTAGTATATATTGTGTTTATATTTTGTTGATAATATTGAGAGTAGGAACTGATTATATGTTACTAAGCATTCCTGGTAATGGAAAAAAAAAACCTAAATTGTAATTTACTTTTTACAGAATACCATAACTGGGCATACGCCCGTTGTAATTTTCCTAAATAAATAAATAAACTAACGCTCCACTATGAAAACTACACTATTTTCATAGATTGCTGCAGTAATCATTGTCATTTATTAAGCTTCTCAACTTACTAGAAATTTTACCTCTTGTTAACAGCAGTAGTAATCTCATTGTAGTACAATAACACTAGTAGTCGTAACGATAGTAGCAGGCACATAGGTCCTGTCATCAAGATCATCTCACAAGACATCATCAACCCGAATTGTAATGTACTAATAATCCTGTTCATTCGTCGCAACGCAAACATATTTCAGGATAATAATTATTCATATAGTAGTCTACACATCACTAATCATAAGGTAGTATGTAGGTTAATATATCAAAACTCGTCCTGAAGATATCCGGCGTTAAGTAATATCTCCATCTAATTTGTTAAACCTAACTAAGCAGTTATTTAAAGAAAAAAACGCTTCTCTAACAAAAGCTAATCTACCTGTAATCAATGTTGTCACGTACAAATTCATTAACAACTCGAAAATTATTTAATAAACTACTTAGCATAGATCATTACCTTATTTCAATGCTACGGGAGCGGGATTCCAAGAATTCGTACCGAATTCAGGTATCACGACATTTACTTACAAGATAACAAAGTGTAGAAGTTAAAATATTGTACAAGACAGCATTTTCCTATTTAATTTCCGGTTTCCTGCTCAGTTGAGGGACTAAAAGGTATTCCTTTAGCACGAGCGATCTCGAGTACGATTCTACGAATGCCATGAACATATAGAGATTTCGGTGTTGATCCTAGATTGCAATGTCAAGTGGGGAGGATTTGAACTAACAGTAAGAAGTAGAAAATGTGATAAAAAATCCATAATAAATCGTTATTGGGAGTCTTCCGCTGAAAATCCCTGGTAGATATGAATTGAAGTTTGTTTTGACAACACATAGCACTTTACGATCTGTTGAGACGAAGTTAGTTTTGGTTTTAACTGCTTTTTCTGAAGATATTACAACCTGCCTGTGTTCATGAATTTTTGTTAGATTCGTGATAGAAGAAAAGGAAAGAGAGCAGCTCTGACTCTGATTCAAAGTACCATCACGGCATTTGTTTCATAGCTAAGAAATACTTAATTCCATTGTGATACATCCGAAATCGTGGCCTTTCCGACTGCTTTCGTTCAAAGCGGCTGTCAGATGATCAGCACAATTACCCGTCACCACAGCTGAAAAGGGGTCATTTGCGATGACCCGGTCATTGCTGACATAATTGACCCGATTTGGGAGCTAAATGATTTGGGCATTTTTGGCGTCATATATTTCGAACTCTGCTGGGTAACACCTCCGGTTGCGGTCACCCCTGAAGGAAACACTCAAAACGCAAAGTGATAATTTAAAACTTCTTTGACCACTGAGTCACCGGGCCAAAATTAGGTTCGTGGATGAGACCAGATCCCAAGCATAGACCCCATGACCAGGTTCAAAACATGACCCGGTGACCTGTTTCAGCTCTGCTCATCACGACTACATACCTATCGAGACTGGAATCCACTTTTAAAGTAGCTTTGTATTTGGCATCACGATACAAGGTCATTACCGAAATGGCGACGTTCAGACGGGAATCGAACTGAAGACTCTCGCACTGAAGGTAACAACTACACCTCGGCTAAACGAGAGGATCTCCTAGCTGAAGGAAACTAAGGCAAAATTTCAGTCAAGAAGGCCAAAATGACCATAAATTTGAACCTGATCTCAACCGCAGCTACATTTGTTGTAAGGCAATTAAGGTTACAGCTATTTATTTGCTTTCAAAGTATATTGCATTAATTGGTGGAATGCCATCGAATGCTTTTGGTAAAGTGCATTAATTCAATAACGCTGTAGATGAATCCTTACTAACATAACAATCGCATGTGGTTGAGTTAAGAGCAACTGTATGCATAGTGTAATTCTCCTGTGCTGAGCAAATTGCGGCAAAGTAATTACAATACTAGTTTACCTTTAAGCACCTGTTCCTAGTTAGATTAACAACCATTATTAAAATTAGTTTCCTCTTTTTAAAAAAAAAATCTTAAACAATAGAAGATAAAAATGAGATCTTAATCCCCTGTGTAATCTTTTGTGTCTACTATTCAGTCCACTGAGCCATGATTTCATTTGCTTTGAATATTATGGGTGAAATGAAATATGACAAACGTTTGAAAAAAAAAAAAAAACTCTCTAAATCTCTGACACAAACATATTTCACGCTTTCTATACTAAAGCAAAATCCTTTAATTAAATGTTTGCCTCTGGTTATTCTTCTAAGACAGTAGAGCAAATGTATTAAGATGTCTGAGGCCCTTTCTTTGTTGGGAAATGAAGTTGTTCAGTTCTGTTGTTATTTCTCGCTATTTACTTTACCGCAAGGCGTTGTCTGAAACGAATGAGATCAAAAACGGATGATTTGATACTGTAAACATTTGCAGTAACAGTGCATTAAAAAAGTATACTTGTTTTTTTTTTATTGTGAAAAACTTCTTTTATAAACATCAAAAAGAACAAATTTTGTGTCTCTTTCAATGACTTCTAACTAAAAGGGATACTGGACTGACTGCTCCCATTCAAAATGTTATGAATATATGAAGCCAGGGAGCGAAGAGGACATTTACCCCCAGTTTTACAAAACCTACCGGTAAGTTAGAACTGGCAAGAAGCTTAACAGTCGATTATAAAACTTGTTTTTTCCACTTCCAGTCTAAACCAATATGGATCAAATTGTCGGTTCTAGCTCCGTTTTCTACGTTTGATATCGCTGTGCGTGTGAAGTCTTTGTGATTTATGTCTTAATTCTTTTAAAAAAAAATATTATTTACAATATATTCTCTTATATTATATGCAGAGTACTGTGTAGTATTATATGAATGGCTCAGGAATTAACTCTTAAATAAAAAACGGGCCGCACAGCGACAAGAAGCTTATAAAACTGAGCTAGAATCGAAAATTTGGTTCACATTGGTTTAGACTGGAAGTGGATAAACAAGATTAAGTGTTCTCTCCGCTCCCTGATTTCATATAAAATCTTTATTTATGAAATTTTCAATGCTAGTAGTCAGTTCAGTATCGCTTTTAGATAGAGGCCATTGATTTCAGCAAGAAATTTTCGTCTCCCAAGCAAAAAGGAAGAAAAAAGTGGGAGCATGTTAGAACCTCTATGGTTAGAACATGAACCGTTTAGTCCACAGCCTTTATCCATTGGCCTGTATTGAAACATACTGGAGTGATCGGTTGCATTAGAAATCAGTTATTATCCTAAGCTACACAGTAAAAAATAGCGGTGTTAATTCAACACAATGCCGTGTCCCAGCGTGACTACCACTTTTGTGTGTTAAATCAACACAACACAGGTTGTTGATTATGGTACTGGAAGAAAAAAAAATTACGGCTGTAGCTAGATTTGAATATGGGTTGCTCAGTTAGAAGTCGAGCGTCTTACCAACTTCGCTAAATCATCAGACGGAAAGAACACTAGATTGAAACAGTATAAAGGATAACAAAATGTTGCTGAACGCCAAACAAACAAAGTTACTCTCGATTTATGTCATGATTTAATCACTTTTCCATTGGTCAATTAGGGATCACAATCCTCATTTATTGAGAATATGTCCCTTTTCTATGAAAGCAAGCGCAGCATTTGACATGTTGTTACGATAAGAAAGTCGTAATGCTGCTCCAGTGTTTGGCTGTCGCCATTTTGCTTGCTTTCATAGAAATGGAATACTGTATTCTCAATGAATGGGAATTCTGGTTCTCAATTGACAAATAGGAAGTGATTAAACCATGGGATAAGTCGTGCAAGTAACTTAACTTGTTTTGGGGGCTCAGCAACATATATTTGATCCTCTACACTGTTTAAATCTATAGTGTAGTCGTTTAATTCAAATGTTGTTCAATAAATATCGTTTACATCTAGTCCTTTTCTGTCTGACGATTTAGCTAAGTCGGTAAGACACTTGGCTTCTAACTGAACAACCCATGTTCAAATCTGACAGCAACCGTAATTTTTTTTTTCTCCACTACCGAAATCAACACTGTGTGTTGTGTTGATTTAACACACAAAAGTGGTAGTCATGCTGGGACACCGCATTGTGTTGAATTAACACAGCTATTTTTTGCAGTGTAGAAATAAGACGACGAAACATTTAAAGTTGTTTGTTCACTTGCAGAATAATCCAAAGGGTGTCAAACTTTCAGTTCAACTCCGTCTTTTATACTTCTTGTCACTGTCTGCTCCGCTTTATGAATATTGTTTATTAATATGTTATATGCGCAGTGTAATATGTGTGTGTGTGTGTGTGTGTGTGTGTGTGTGTGTGTGTGTGTGTGT
>JAGDQP010001436.1:23795-76663 GCA_022664845.1 Lepisma saccharinum | reverse complement strand
ACCTAGCGGATGGATTCAAAATCACGTGCTCCTGTACAAAAACTCAGCAGTTTTAGCGCAGACAGAAATGCAGAAGTGTGCAAACTCTATCTATTATGAGGTATATAGTAACACTGAGTAAATCAACCGTCTTTTGTTTGTTGCAGATGGACTGTGCACTAATAGTAGACTGAGGCACCGTAGCACAATTGTGGTTACAATAACTATAAATTTTAACAATATAGCTTAACAATGCAAATATAGCTGGATTTACGAGGGCTTTCTTCTGAGTGGGAAACAGTAATAAACACTGTAGGAAAATACATAATTAATTAATACTTCACTTTATTTTGTACAACAAACACATTTTAAACGTATAAAAAATGCTTGGAATTTATTTATCCGCCGCAGATCACCATGTTTTAATTTTTCAAAACTTCTTTGAGTTGGTTGGCCAAGCAAGTATACCTTGAGCGGCATTTGCTTGTCGAAACTGAGGAAAACTTTCGTAAGCCTCATTAAGGATCGACAACAGTGAGGCTCGAACCCACATGCCTCTCCAGTGCCGAGCCGAAGTTCGCAAACGTTATCCACTATACCACGGGGGTATGCGTCGTTTTTAGTTTGGTAATATCCGTAAAATATCTTTTCTCATTAGATAAAGTTACTAAATTGATTTCAAATATTATATTTTAAAAATATTGTGTGCAACACTTCTTGGTCTCGATTCAATTATAAAATTTCTGATCTCAAAAACTCTACCGAAACCTTTTCTCTTTTCATAATTTTGCTCTTTTCTTTTGCTTTTCTGTTTTCTGAGATTTATTAGTCCTGCAATAATTGCTGCAGTAGTTGAAAATATTTCACGTAGCCGGCACGTACTCACTGCTACGCACAGTTGTTTTCTTGATATCAGTATTTTTACTAGCTAAACTTTGTGGTGTTGGCGTGGTAAATAACACCCACAGTTTTCATCACGAAATAGGAAACAGTTGAAAGGGAGCTTACTTTGCGACTGCTGTACGAAGCAAGACAAATGAGAGGAATAATTGTTTTGCAGAGAGAAACAAACCTACATCATGTACTTCAACTGCGAAGAAAGTGGGAGTCACTTTTGATATCTCCGTTTTTCGTAAGAATTTCCTTACAGGTAAAGCAGAATAGAAATCTTATGAAATATCCAACTCTTTAGGAGAAAAACCAGGGGAAAGCTTTCTATGAAGAACTCATTCAAATTAAAGCTTCTTGCGTGCAAACGAGGTGCTTTATTATACTTTTATTTCCATGCAGGGGCGTAACCAGCTCGGCGAAACTGAATGCAAGTTTAACAGGTAAAGGATTATAAATTATATAAAAAACATAAATAAACAAAACAATTTCATCTAATAAACCAAACATCAACATTAATTCTCACAAATCATCTTCTATTAATCACAACAGTCAAATATACTTTCTCCTTACTCCCCTCTTCTGGCCGCGGCAGCTGGCATGAATATTACCGAAACTCCAATGGATATCTGTATCAAGCTCTCTTACTACACAAAATAAAATCAATAACTGATTAGGGTTACCATACGTCCGTATTTTGTACGGACAGTCCATATTTTAAAAGCTCTGTCCGTGTCCGTACCGTACTTTGCAAAAATTAAGTACATGTAGAGTTGTTGACTGTTAGGTACAGTCAATAAATAACGAGGCAGAGGATACCTCACGAGCACTATTGTATTGAGAAAATGTGAGACGGTTCTGAAATGTAGATACTGGTATGAGGAAGACGTATAGCTCATGTTTCTTTCGCTACATGACGTATGTGTCCCGATACAAATGTGAAACGGATGCTAGCCAAGCAACGGCTGCGTCCATTTTGTTCAGTTCGAAAGCGACACACCAGAACAACAGCATGGCCATGTCTCTGCAATCGTTGCAGCGTTACAACGACACTGGAGACGATCTCTCTCAACAGATCTTACCAGTGACGATAGTTGGTGCTACCACTTTGAGCCCGAGACCAAACGGCAAAGTCTTCAGTGGAAGCACACAACGGTTTCAAACGGACAATGAAGTCAAGGTGTGCGTGCGGAATTCGTTCAAACAGTAGCCGAAGGATTTCTACGAGCATGGCATTCTGCGGCTAGTATCACAATGACATAAATGCCTAAACAACTGCGGAGAATACTTTTAAGATTAGTTAAATAATTACTGTGAAATATTCTCTGCCTCGTTATTTATTGACTACTCCTAATAGTTTCACAAATATATATCTCACCATTTATAAAGACTTTAAAGAACAAAAATGCAAAATGTTCCTACGTCATTAAATCTCTAAGGCCAATGTAAAGCCAAGATCTCCGACAAGAGACGGCAGCACAATCTCCGTATATGCCTAATATATTTTTATCGTTGCTTGAACTCTTGAATTGGTTATGAACTTTCTTTCCTGAAAGTTTGAACTCTCTAGGCTTGAATTTGTAGGAACAGCATTGAAATTTTGTGCAACAATAAAAATACATTAAACATATACGGAGGTTGTGCTGCCATCTCTTGTCGTACATCTTGGCTTTACATTGCCCTTAAAAATGTGAGGGTGGTCTCGAGAATTTGGGGGTATGGCGAAATCACTGTTGCCGATCAATTATTCTAAAACTTTTTGTGTAATGTGTTGGACCGGACTGTTTGAAATAATAATTGTGGTATATTTGATTTCAGGTTGCATTTTTATTGGACCAAATACTGACCATTACCCTAAGATACACTGTGACGTATTCGTTTATGTACCAATATTTTATTTCTCTCTAATGTATGTCAATTTTATCTGTTTTCCCTTTCTTATGTGTTAATGGTATTAGTTGCTGAAAGAAATGAACGTGTTATGCTGTTCGTTGGGTGAACAAAGGATTGCATGAAATCCTTAAAAGTTTTACTATTGTCCTGCCCTCTAGAGGCCGTCGTTATTTATTTTTACTTTTCATTTTGCGATCCTCTTATTTTTTTAAATATTTTACGATTCCTGTCATGTGTAACAGTGGAGGAAAGCAAAGTTGATTGTGTAAGTTCTATAGCTTCAGTCCTTTTATTCAGATTATATTAAAATTGTAAGTCAGGAATTCCATTATCTCGAGGTGGTGATGCAATTGTCCAAATGTCTTTTACTCTAATACTGATTGCATAAACATTTCAAGGCCATAAAACAAAATTGCAACTAAAATTTTCGATAAACAGAATAGTTAAGTGAGTGAAGCTGGACATATTGGAAGATAGATTAGAAATTATATATAAAAGATATTTACGAAGAGAGATTAGTCTAAATTTTACGCAAACGTTTCCCATTTTATGGGGTTCTGCACACTGAATTCAAATGGGGCCGTATTCCATTTTTGTCTCCGTCTTACAGTTTCCTAGTTCTTCCCATGACGGGAAGTAAAAATTACTCAATTTTTAATTATTCATAATTTTAGAGTAGGTTGTCCGGAGAATAATAGTTTGAACATCATTTTGTGAACAACGTTATGGGACATCCCGAGTATTAGTCTGATCTCAATTAAAATAAATTAAAACTTCTTTGGAGAAACCTCACAAAATTTTCCATTTGACAACGGCTGCTCTGACGTCACAGCTTAATAGTTCATTTATTTCATTATCTCATTCATTCCAGTGAATGAGTGCAGAAAGGGAAAGTTTGACAAAACAGGAGGTCGGTTAGAACGGGGTGAGCCCCCAGCTCAAACTGATAGTGCCATCTACCAGTGATACTTAAATTACTTACTGGATGCATCACAGACGCAGTTTAATCGGTTGAAGTGGTGATTTCATGAATAGTGTGTCTAAGAGTGGAGTTTGTTTTTTTAAAAAAAATAAGATCTTTCTACGCTTCAATTTATTTTAACGTCATGTTTGTTGCTCGTTTGTGAATGTGTTAATCCTGCATTGACCTCGCAACATTTTACGGTTATTTAAGTGTAATATAGTGATAGTTTAATTTGACCTTGTGCAACTTGCTAAGCAGAACTATCTTCAAATTAAAAGAAAAAAAACTTATGCAGTTGAACAAAATGGGATTTGCTCTATGTACCTAAGTAGCTATTTTCTGAAACAATTGTAACTGTTTTATATAACAATAGAAAGAGGCATAGTTTTGGAAATGTTGAAAACTATTTTGAAAATTTTCTGTAATTGATGAAAACAGAAATTACATTTTTCATCTATCTTTGGCAGTGATTTATTTACTACAACATTACCTTCCTTTATTATTATCACTATTCTCATAACTTCTTCGCTCAGAAACAGAGATTGTAGGCATGAAAGGGTTAGAGGGGGAAATCCCCCATCCCGGCTTTCAGGTTCTTCTTTGTAAAATTGACAATTTCATTAACAACAGAAATAAAAAAAACGTCGCTTTCTACAGGAAGAAACGAGAAAGTAGCAGATGCCCCTGTGCTCCATACGAATAGCTAATTGTGTTCATATATACATTTAGTGTTTCAAAGAGCAATGGAGAAATGCATGCTAAGAATAACTGGGAGGGACATGAAGACACATTAATGGATTCGCGCACAAACAAACGTAAAAGATATAATAAGACTGCGAAGAAGATGAAGTGAACTGGAGATAGGTGGGCCAAATAGTTAGACGAACAGATGGAAGATGTACGACGAACGTACTACATTGGATTCCCAGAGAAAAGAAACGACTGAGATGACGTCCAAATGCAAGATGGGTAGATGAAATCAAGCGTTTTTCAGCAGCTACATGGACGAGGATAGCAGCAGACCGAGATATGTGGAAAGAATATGGGGAGGCCTTCATCCAGTAGTGGATAAAGAACGGTTGAATATGATGATTATATATATAATACATCACAGCCAAATTCAATCCAGTAGTGGATGAGGCCTCTCCCGGAGGGAGGAGTTGGTCTACTGCTCTCACGCTGACAAGACGTGTTGGGAGAGTCGAAGCTGCACTGTGATCGGCACTGTCTTTTATTCACAGCACCTCCCCAATTGCATCACGATGCTGGGTGGGCATCGTTCCAGACCCTCTCGCTTAAAAAAAAATTCTTTCGGAGAGCGGCAATATAACCCGCGACCTCACAATCAGCAGTCAACGACCGTAACCACTAGACCAGCGAGGCGGTCAATAATAATATATGTGAGAGAGAAGATAATTTATTGGCACTTTCCTGATGTTGCCCCCTCCTGATCAAATTTTTGGAGACGCCCTTGGTTATGGTATGGTTAATGTGGGATAAAATGTAGAACTGATTTAAAAGACTAACCCATTTTATCATACCGGTTGGACAAAATGGGGGAAACTGATTTTGTTTTGAAAAATGCAATTTCCAGGAAAAATGGCAACTTAAGTGAAATATTTAAGTATATCGCTGTGTAGTAGAAAAATAAACTTCATTGGATCAAAAAACATTTTGGTTAGTTGCTTAGTGTACACACTATAGTCAACTAAAGTTACACCTTCGCATTTTGTCCAACTTTTCCCCATATGTACGTATTTCATGCATGGAAAACTACAACTGAATGTACTGTAAAGGAATGTACCCAGGGTTGAGTAAAGTTTCAATAAAGATCCATAACAGGAGTTCTGCAAAGTTAGAAATCAATTAACCTGGCGTTAACGTAGAGTTAATGACACTCATAATAGGTTAATAAAAGATTAGTCGAGAGAATCTGAAAGATAGAAAACCTTTTCTTGCCCTCAACTAGTCAACCATTCTGTTTTCTCTTCGTTTTTTCGGTCTACTTTTTTTTTGAGTACTCCAAACAATCACTTTCTGTTGACAAGAAACAACAGCATTTTCTAGCAATTTCCTGTTGCAGGAAGAGCATGCACTGACAGTGAATAATTTCGTAAAGGAAGTTGGTTTTGTCCCGAATGAGTACCTCCTAATATCATCATCTCATTTCTTTCTTTCTTCGTTTCATATTCTTCCATTTCAAGGTCCTGCCTCTCACGCGAGATGCATCAATAGGAAAATCATGCAACAGAAAGAAAGAAAGAAAGAAAGAGAGAGAGAGAGAGAGAAAGAAAACAGGAAAGAGAGAGAAAGAAAGAGAGAGAGAGAAAGAGAAAGAGATAGAAAGAAAGAAAGAAAGAAATAGAAAGAGAGAAAAGAATAAAGAAAGAAAGAAAGAAAGAATGAAATAGAGAGAGAGAAAGAAAGAAATAGAAAGAGAGAGAGAAAAAAGAAAATAGTAAAGGAAGAAAGAAAGAAAGAAAAAAGGAAGGAAGAAAGAAAGAAAGGAAGGAAGAAAGAAAGAAAGAAAGAGAGAGAAAGAAAGAAAGAAAAAGATAAGGAGAAAGAAAGAATGAATAAAGGGAAGAGAGAGAAAGAAAGAAAGAAAGAGAGAGATAAAGAAAGAGAAAGAGAGGAAGAAAAAAGAATGAATGAAAGAGAAATAAAGAAAGAGGAAGAAAGAAAGAGAGAGAAAGATGAGAGAAAGAAAGAGAGAGATAAAGAAAGAAAGAGGAAGGAAGAAAGAAAGAGAGGGAGAGAGAAAAATAGAGAAAGGGGAAGAATGAATGAATGAAAGAGAAACAAAGGAAGAAAAAGAGAGAAAGAATGAAAGAGAGAGAGAGAGAGAGAGAAAGTAAGAGAATTCTAGGAAATAAATTCTGTAAAATCATGAAAAGAAAATTAACCGAGGCGGAGGACTGTGCACATGTGTTACCGTCAGGTTTCAGCAGACTCCCATTTACGTGATCTATTATATGCGTTGCTAGAAAATCTTCGCCGAGTCCTTTCAAATCAATATCACAATCACCTTTGTAGCCCTAGTAGTTTCTGATTTAAAATTTATGGACGGACGGACAGATAAATCTCATCTATGTAGCTTTGAATTCGTCTCTCTAAGACAGTTTCAACGACATCTCAAACACACCTTTATAGCTCTAGAAGTTCCTGAGTTGAAACTTTTCGACGGATAGTTGGATAGAAATTACCTATTCGGCACTGAACTCAACTTGTCTAGCTGAAACTTTTCCAACTACAAATAAACCACGTTTGTAGTCGTACCCATATTAGTTCCTAAGTTTAAAAAAAATGACAGACAGTTTTTAAATTATTTAAAGTTCCGGCTCAAAAGGCAAAAATCCGATTTTAGCAACAAAATTTGATCAAGGAGATGAAGAGGAATTTTTGTGTTCATAAAAGTAGATTTTCATTTAGCTTTTAATTTTAATTTCCTACAAAAATTATCCGTAATTACAAACACTACTCCAAATTCAGTCGTTTGGTTGGTCCTCCACATCCCCCATGCGCCGTTCAGCACGGGGAATAGCTGTATCTTTTTTTACCTTTATTAGTATCTAATATTCTAATAAGACTCTAAAACTTTTTCTTTTTCTTTGTATCCATACTTTTTTCAATAATTTAAGAAAAGTATAAAGATGGGGTACACAACTGACGAATGCTTAATAATTCCTTAAAGCGACTGAAGAAATAAGACTTCGAGGACTTTCCTAAAAGCATTTGCTTTGAATATTTTTTTTTTACCATTGATTTCATTAAGAAGAAGGGCAGAGCTCGTATTACGTGTTCAATTAATCTGAAAAGTTCAGCAGAATTTGACTTTCGGAAGACCTATAAATGAATAAGAGATTATCACAGATTCGTGTTCTAATCTTGGAATAAGTAATTATTTTTCATCTCAGTTCGCCAAAGGAAAATGGGATCGGATTATTCTTGTACTCTCCGGATACGGAATGAGAAAATCTTTTGCATATTTTTAAGTTATATTAGATCTCGGTCTCTCTGAAAGCAAAAGTCCTTGTTTTCTTCTTCATCAAATAGGTTAATCAAATATTGAAGACAGGGTTTCTGCCAGAATTCTCAATGTGAGAGGATGTAAAATCAAAATTGGGGGGTGTAAGTGAAGTTTAGCACGGTTTCTATCGATTTTTCACCGCAAAAATTATAAAGGTGGGGGGTGTTGTTGAGAAGTTGGTGGGTAACACCCCCACAGGAAGGAGGGCTGGCGGAATCACTGATTGAAGAGAAGGTGACATTTCTAGATCTTGATATTTTCTGTAAAAGAACTAATATGCTTAGGGCAGTACCCTATACATTATAACAGAGGTTCCCAATTTTAGGTCCGTGAATCAAATTGTAGAATACTTATATAAAATGTGTTTTTACTCTTCCATTTCACAGAGGAAACCATTGAGCTGTAGTTAACTCAACTCGACAGCTCGATCAGTATCTAATCCTGACGCAAGATGACGCTTAAACTTGTTTGCATGCTTTCGTTGTAATCCGAAATGGCCCACTTTCAGTTTTTACTCTGTTTTTTATTATTATTGTTGTTGTTGATGGCCTGTTTTGGATCCGTTATCATTCCGTTATCAACTTTGAACTCGCGACCTGGTAGGGCTTCAATTATAGCTGAGATGTAAATGGAAACGTCTCGGCAAGACTGGCTCATAGCCGCTGAGACTGTCTTGATTGGTGCAGAAGTTCAGTGTTGCCAGGCCATTTAAAAACAACTATTCAAATTTGTTTTCATTCAGTCATAACTAGCTGCGCCAAATTTAGCATAAACATTATTCGTCACAATGGAAAAAATACTGTGGGTCTCCCCGTGCACATGCATTTCAGTTGTCAGTGTAGTCAAACCACTCCTTTATAAAAATTAATACTTATGTGGCTGAAATGCCATCAAGAGACCGGAGGCTGCGTGATTGTTAGTATAATCGCAGGTCTAACATATTTTTTTACACAAAGCTTTTTTACTCGTTTCGTAGTTTTGTGTTCCAGATGTGTAAATAATGTGTACAAGAAGCTTTATGAATGTGAACTTGTAAACGCTTCTTGTGAACTTATTTTTTTCTGCATTATTTTTCCAAACACTTCTTGTACACATCAACATATAGGGAGAAAAGTGTCGAATGTAATTTGTTCTTTGTATCTCGGTTGGTTAATGAAGTAAACTACCATCATGACGACCCGGGTTCTATCTCCGCTCCTGCCAACTTAAAAAAAAAGATAATTTCTACGTTACAAAAATTGCTTATTGACACTCTACATAACGTATGAAAAAAGGTTTTCAAAATAGTGATCAGAAATGAAACGGTGACTTATCTTATCTGTGTAGGACATTCTTCTTAATATGTAAAGTCAATTCACTGAAAACGTGAGGACCGGAGATCTGTAAAGAGAATGTAATTCTCCTATATTTTAACAGATGTCTTTCGAAGATAAGAAACTAGTTTTCTTTGGAATTGACAATTGCGTTGCCAAATAACAAATATTGCTTGAATACCAAATCACACAGCAACCCCTAAACTCTTTATATTTTCGAGTGTTTTCAAGTCATATGAAGGGTGAGGATTGTCTTAGCATTCGGTGCTGGGAACGATCCCGGCGGCCACTCATCTTGACTGAGTTTTTTTAAGGGTTTTTCCTCAGTCACACCAGGAAAATGCTGGAATAGTACCTACTAACTAGGCCATATTTCATCATCCCGGTTTGAGCCTAAGAAGCTAAACTAAAATCAGAATTGATATTCAGCTGAGGAGTTTCCATAGATGTTGCAGGATGTAATGCTTTAATCTTTTAGTATGCTATGGAGGAACACGAGCGTTTCTCAAAATAGAAAGTGTGTTTACATTATTAATAACAAGGAAGTGCTGGAAAATGTAGTTTTAAGGTTAATGTAAAGCAAAGATCTTCAATAAAAGATGGCAGCACTACCTCCGTATATGTCTAATGTATTTTTATCGTTGCATGATATTTCAATGCTGCTCCTACAAATTCAAGTCTAGAGACTTCTAACTTTTAGGGAGGAAAGTTCATAACCAATTCAAGAGTTCGATCAATGCCTATTTTTTATTTTCTTTCTTGTTCATTGTTGAAATCGCTTCATTGTTGTTATGGATATCCAAACCTATAACAATGGAGTTTAATTAACATTGCTACAGAAATAATATGATGAGATGACATAATCAGGGGAAGACCTTGTTTGAAAACAGCGGATGAAACCTACAATATGCAATCATTGGAGAAACCTATTGATTTCTAATACAAACACTACGTTCACCATTCAACACCATATATCCGACACAGTCTTCATGAATCCACATTTGACAATTCTTGCACTGAAACTAATATTTCCGTCTATCTATTTATAATAATATCCATCACACTTGCCACAGAAATCTGTAACTTTTTTTTATAAATCTTGTGCAGACTTCTCATTCTCTTTCCTTGCATCACAGATGCATTCGTTGAAACTGAAGGTACAGACAGGTCTAATGGTTACAGTCACTTTCTGTATTGATTTAGAATGATTTTCCATGAGCCAAGCATGGGTTGTCTTGCCCCAATCACATGCTTCATAGGCAAGGCTATCTTACCCCAGCATGCACCCTATTGAAAGTCGCCACTGACCCTGATGTGTGTACAGCCTCTGCTGGAAACTGCAGTAATATCGAATACGACAGTTAGTAATGATTCTAGTAAAGTGTAATGATCTTTTCTCCAAGAGTTTCTCACAAACTATTAAGGACGCCTACTTCCAGTAGACACCTAATGTTGAGATCGTCAAATGCAGTAACGCTAACACCGTCACTCATAAATAAAAGTACCATGAGTATCGAGGGGGCCTTTGCAGAGTAGATCGTCCTTGAACAAATGATTCTAAAAAAAATTAATTCTCTTTATTGTAAAAACGCATTAAAGAACACATTCTCGTTAAAGTTTCTTCTCTTTGCTTTTGACAATAATTCTTAGTGTAATCATCCGTAGTACTGTGGCGAAAGCGGAAGGTCCTTTCAGATTACTTAAGTCCTCTCAATTCCTCACAATCTTGTGCTCTCCTTTTTTGTCTAAGTGTACGATTTACCTTCCTTAATATTGCCAAGATGATTCTTCTTCCTCTTCCTCTATTCTCTAAACAGTACTTTCAAATACATGCTTCAATAGTCAATCTTCGAGCAAATGTCCTAACCAGTTTCTTCTGCTCTTATTTATAGTGTCAATCACTGTCTTCTCTTCTACTCTCACTACATTCATTACAAAACTTCTGTGTCGAGCTGTGAATTCTCCTTCACGTCCTCATTTCGAAGGCGAACTTTCTTTCATCGCTCGTTCCAAATTCCACGTTTCGACTCAGTGCGGCACTATACTCTATACAAAACCTTTCATCAGTATTTTCTTTACCTCTTTCCTCATGGGCCCACGGCAAACCTTCTTCTCAGTGAATTCCTTTTTCTCTATTGGTATTCTAACCGTTATATCTTTTTGAAACCTGATATCCTCACTCATAACACTTACCAAATACCTAAAGTAGGTAGGATACATATTCCACTTTCTCTCTTCCAGTTCTGATGTTTGCTGTGGATACATTTATACTAATTAACCAATCCCTTTGTATCACTTTGTAATTGTTCCCTGTTTTTTTTCTCCTCAACTCTTGTAGTTTGAAGAGCTTTGGCGCTGTTGTCGTATACACACGAGAGCTGTAATCGTGTATATTTGAACACGCCCTTTCATCATCTAATGTAAATAATGACAACAAGCTGTGTTGTAATTAGTTCGTAGAAATTGATGGCTTCAATTTTAACCTTGCATAATGTGTGATTCGTTGCATATAAAGAGAAAACAAAACAGGAGGGGGGGAGATAAGGGAACATGGAAAATAACTGTTGTAACTGCAACCTCTGTCGAAACATTAAGATCCAAGTTTTGTGCATGAAAAGCTAAATACAGGATCAGTGTACTGATGACAAAACACTATTATTGACACGCTATTATAGTTAGAAATGTGCGGTTTCTGGCATTGTACAGCTAAATTCATCAGCTTTAATTTTGGGGGGTTGTATTGATGTTGTATGAGCCATACTGAGGAAAATATCTTCAACATAATCTAAAGAATTATATCTAAATCCTTTCAGGCGTATATTTCAAAAATACATATTCTAAATTAATTTTTGAATCATATACGCCAATTTTTTTAAAATGAACATTCATTTCTTTTAAGTTGATTTATGTTGTACGAAAATGTGAATTATATTTGTTTTGTCTATTGGCGAATTGTCCAAGAAACTAACAAGGAAGGGTCACGGTTCTCAAACACACAAATCCTATTCACACCTAATACATCGAAAGCAACATAACGAAATGTGTAGATTACCAAACTTTAAGGTGCCATGGTCCAGGGGGAGGGGAGCTAGGGGCTCCGGAACTTCGAATGTTACAAAAATGTATATAAAGGCAGTAGTGAGGTTGTAATGGAATATCTTGAAAACGGTAAAAGTAATCAAAATAAAACTTGCACAACATATAACTGACTACAAGTAGTAACAAAAACCATAAGCAGTGTTAGCAATGCAGAACAAAGTTACATTTTTTTAATTAGCATTATATACCAATTAATGAACAGTGGAAAAGTACTGAGAATAAAAAAGAAAATAGTACAAGTTGGTTGCACAGTGTTGCAAACTATGGAAGATATGAGCTGAAAGTTGTCGGGTTAGAAAATATATGTGGAGACACAGACCAATATCCTGCTATTTGGAATAACAGTCAAAACGCTGATCAGCACGTATACTACTGAGGGTTGGGGAATAGTGAAAGCATTGTCACCACTGAATGGAACCACGTGTCAAGTAAGATATATTTAAAAGGCACTAGTAACAAACAAAAGAACATTGTGAACGCTGATACCATAGTGTTGCAATCTTCGTGTTGGTGTGATATATTTTCCATAGTTCGCAACACTGTGCAACCAACTTGTACTATTTTCTTTTCTATTGCCAGTACTTTTCTACTGTGCATTAATTGGTATATAATGGCATATAAAAAATTGCAACACTGCTTGTTAGACAACACTTCTTATGGTTTTTGTCACTACTTGTGGTCGCAAGTTGTGCAAGTTTCATTTTGATTACTTTTCCCGTTTTCAAGATATTCCATTAAAACATCACTACTGCCTTTATATACATTTTTGTGACATTCGAAGTTCCGAAGCCCCTAGCTCCCCTCCCCCCGGACCCTGGCACCTTAAATTTTGGTAATTTACATATCACGTTATGTTGCTTTATATGTATTAGGTGTGAATAGGATTTGTGGGTTTGAGAACCGTGACTCTTCCTTGTTAGTTTACACATAAAATTTGGAACTTCGTTAACCGTTGTTCTGTTGATTCAGGTCTTATGCTTATGTTCTTACAGTCCATTTGTTAATGCACTACTTGAACTAACAATAAATATTGCTCATTATATTCCCAAACTTTTGCGCCAAGTTCACAATTTTTCTACTGGAAAAAAGCTTATTCCTGTAAAGCCCCTATCAGCGATGAAAAGATAT
Source organism: Lepisma saccharinum (assembly GCA_022664845.1). NCBI lineage: Eukaryota > Metazoa > Arthropoda > Insecta > Zygentoma > Lepismatidae > Lepisma > Lepisma saccharinum. The sequence goes on along the minus strand of JAGDQP010001436.1, from coordinate 63,369 downwards.
AAGATTTAGAGAAAGTCTATCAACATCCATCTGAACCAGATTCGAAAGACTTTTATGATGAAACATTAGCTCGGATAAAACAGTAAAACGAGTTCAGAAGAGGGGAAATGTTTCCAGCAGAAACGTATTTTGTTACAAAGCACAAATTACATGATTTTATTATAACTGAATCGGTGAAATAAAAAAGAATAAAGTTCCAAGTTTTGGTCAAATAAAACTGAGAGTTCATTGACCCTAGATCTATCTAATGGGCAAAAGAAAGGGGAATATTTCGTTACAATAAATAGGGCTGTTTGAGGGTCGTGTCCTTCAATGAGGTTAAAAACGATAATATTCTAGGAATCCTATTTTGTTTTAATCTCATTTCTTTACACATTGTAATGTTGAGGTTTAAAAGGATTATATGCGCCACTTCCATGAACCATCTGTTACTATCTCTTGACATGTTTAACGGTATAGAGGTGTCAGTTTTAGGGCTATGTGTGTTTGAAAATAAGGTTTTGAGAAAGATATACGGGCCGAAACGAGACGAAATGACTGGAGCATGGAAGAGACGGCAGAATGAAAAACTCCACGGACTGTACGATTCAGCAGATGTTGTAAAACTAATGAAATCGCGACGTCTAAGGTGGGCAGGCCATGTAGCTCGGATGGGGGAAAAACGAAGATTATATTCTATCCTGGTTGGAAGGCCGGATGGAAGGAGGCCATTGGGAAGACCGAGACGTCGTTGGGAAGATAATATTAGAAGAGATCTTCGAGAAGTAGATGTTCGTGATGAAAACTGGCTTGAAATTGCCCAGGATAGAATCCAATGGAGAACGTTTGTTACTGCGGCGATGAACTTGCGAGTTTTATAAGCCTTAGAGTTAGTTAGTTGATATGCGCTATTTAATTGCCTAGCTCAAGTATTAGCTTTAGGTTTAAAATGATTTGTAAAAAACAACAACAAAGCTGTTAGGAAGCACTTAAGTTCTACGACATGCAGAAGGTTTGTGGAGTGTGTTCTTCGAGAATTGATGTCATCGAAATCGTTTTCTATTACATGCAGAACTACCACTGTCATGGACGCCAATTTAAAAGGATTTCAATTTAGAAAACTTTGGTACTATATTTCTCGTATTCATATACTCAGAAAGCATTGTTTTATACCACCATGAGGGTCTCCGGGGCCTACTGAACAGAATGGTTCGTAGCCCACTTTAACAAAAACTGTAGGTCTCGTCCTTGGAAGTTCACCTGCTCATTTAGGAGTTAATAATAATTCAATGAATCAGGGAGTAGCTAAGGAACTCCCTAATAAATAAGACAATTTTTGCTTGACTTTAGAAACTACAGCTTTTCTAAACCATTGTGAACGTCTCGATTCCCGCAAAACAATGCGTTTAATTTAGAGAGAAATATCTCCCTATTTATGTGGGGCATAAATTACGTAGACTTTAGTTTTGGTTATTAGGGGGCTAAAAGTGAAGTCTACTCGAGCGTAACTCAGATAAAGGTTCGAGCATTCGCAAATACGAGAGTGGTCAGAACTCAGAATTAGAACCATCCTGTATCATGGCTTTTTCTAGCTCTGCAGATGACTGGCAGGTTCTAATTATTCACCAGTATTTCCATGTGCGAGGACATGATTTTCTATTTTGTGACAGACTTCATTAAAATATGTTCCTAAAATAAGATATATCTACCTCTCCACAGTCAGGTAAATCTATGATTCTATTATCAATGTTCTTCTATCTACGACTAAATCGGTAAGTGAGTAAAATATGTGATTGTTTGGGGGCATAAATATGTTTAATTCTTGCAATGAGATTAAGAAAGGATAATATTCCACAACAATAAACGATTAATTGCCAGTTTAATAAACAAATTTAGGACATTTTATTTGTTTGGGGTTGTGGCACTTCGAATCTGTCATGTACACTTTTTTTTTGGAAAATTATTCAGTGACGTGTTATAACGTTTTATTGTCTCTCCTGTACAATTATGATTACTGGAATTTTATCCTCGTTAATCTTACCGATTCGATTATAAAGCTATCTGCATACACATCTGTAATGTCATTTTAAATCTTTATTTTTGAATAAAGATTCCACTATAACATTCATATTAACACAATTTCATCAATACTGCTTCCTTTTTTATTAAACACTATGCTATAAGGAACTAAGTAACATATTGAAATTTTGCCATAAATCAAAACGCTTTAAGTTTTTGAATGCCTAGGATTGTGATAAAAATCTTCATTGGACCCATAACAGAACCAGGAAGCTAATACTTCATTTTTATAGAAAACAATTTAAGTGGCAACGTTTTCTCTTTCTCTCCTAAATAATCTAAAGCAACGATCTCCAACAAAAGATGGCAGCACTATCTCCGTATATGTCTAATGTATTCGTATCGTTGCACGAAATTTCCTTGCTGCTCCTGCAAATTCAAGTCTAGAGAGTTCAAACTTTTAGGGAAGAAAGTTCATAACCAATTGAAGAGAATGATCGATGCCGATTTTTTATTTTCATTTTCCTTCATTGTTGAAATCACTTCATTGTTGTTGTGAGTATCAAAACCTATAACAATAAAGCTCTTTCAACAATGAACAAAAAAGAAAATTAAAAATTGGCATCGATCATGCTCTTGAATTAGTTATGAACTTTCTTCCCTCAAAGTTTGAACTCTCTAGGCTTGAATTTGTAGGAGGAGCAATGAAATTTCATGAAACAATAAAAATACATTAGACATTTACGGAGGTAGTGCTGCCATCTTTTGTTGGAGATCGTTGCTTTAGATTATCCTTAAAGGATTCGATTTTAAAGCTATTGACTTCAAATATTACTTTCGTCTGAAATATTACATATTCATATTTAGAAAGAAGTTATTACAGTTGTAATTATTAATTTAATATTTGTAAATTACGCTGTAAAGGTTGTTTCATGAGTTTTCTTACGTTCAGATATTCGTGGCAGCAAACATAAAATATTTAAAAAATATTTTCTTTTTCTTGAATTTAGTTCCAAATATATATGTAGTGTGGCTTAAGAGTTGAAGTTTGAACAGTAACATCTATAAAAATGTGGGACGTATTTATACGTCCTCTCCAGTTAGAACCCTTTTATGCGTGTCACTTGGCGCGCGAAGCTTGAAATCAAGCTGCAACCACTTTTTTTTTGTATACCTCACGACACATCGCTTGAGTAGCTGGGGAAAAAAGAAAAGAAGAAAGAAAACAAGAACGAAACATGAAGATGGTGTTGCCAGTGCGTTTTGTAGATGAGCTATATAGGAAACGTGTTAGCAACTGGCCTGAACGCCTGGCAACACTACCATCTTCATTTTTCTTCGTTCGTTTTTCTCTGGAGGAGGGGTAGTTTATAAACATGTCTATTGTTTTATATTCTCGCGTTCTGTAGATCAACGACGGCTGTTTCCCAGAACCTAGCAACAAAAAATAACGCGAGATTTGCATAAACAGAGTAATTTCTTTCCATTGTGTTTTATCGAACGCAGCGTTTGTGTTGTTTTTAAGTCGCTAGGAAAAACCGCGTTTGCATTAAAGGAGCCTTAGTGCTTCGCTCTTTGACGAAATATGGCATTTCTTAACTTTAGTCAAGTTTGTTTGAAGCTCTAAATTTCGCGAAACCTCCGTTTTCGCTCAAGAGTGTAAGTGTCATTCCACATGTTATGAAACACTGTATATTTTGTATGAATTTTTGTGAATGTGTATTTCCAGAAGGTGTCATAATAGAAGCCCAAGAAGAAATCAATTTATAAAATTGTTGTAGGTAGTACGTTTCGTAATATAATGTATCGTGCATACAAATGCTTCCAAACAAGTGAAGAACATTTCAGAATGCTGTAAATTATAGAATGAAATAGACAACACATGACTAAAGCAAAATCAATAAAGGTGTGACGTAAGATAAGAAAGTTTTGCTTTTTACTTTCTTTTTAGTTTAGCGAGCTAAAATTATTTCCCAAGATAATAAAGAAAGTAATTTTCTAAACACAAAACGTTAATATTGAACTTCAAATGAAAATGTAAATGTTTCGTTTCCTCCACCAAATGTCACGACCAACTCGTAAGATCAAGATTTTTTTAGTTCTACATAAACTTTAGTTTTACTTTTTTTGTTGTGGTTGTTGTTTTGTAAAATATAATGATTACTTATTCGTGATTGAACTTGTTATGCTTCGTTATAACATAAACATGTCATAACGAAATGATAATGATATATTTTAATTGAGAAGAAAGTATGTTTATTATTTATTAAATGTAAATCCATGAATATGGATGAAGATGAAATAAGGAAATAGTAAAGAGAATAAGCGACCATTTAAGGTCAGTTTGAAAGTTGAAACAATTTAAATCTCCAACGCTGCATGTCGCTGCAAACTTCCTATATTTTCTGTGTTATTTTATTTAGAAGACATTTTGCGATAACTTACACAAATATGAATTTAAAATGTTCAGACTTCTTTTTTCAAAAGAAGACTATAAGTATACACAGTTGACAATCCATGTGAATTTTCCTTATTTTATTCTGTTCATTGTTGCGAATGCTTAATTGTTGTAGAAAAAACTAACGCCTGACCCGTTTCTGATCTGTTTCACTTTATGACAATAAGGCTTCAAGATTTCTCTTGTGAAAGAATTCTTCACTCTCTTGACTCCACAATAAAAACAATACAAAAATGAAATTTTTTCACATCGTACACCTAGAGAATGTCTTGCTGATAATCTGTACCAATTTTGCAAATTTTCATTCATTTCATTGTTGCAAGCGCTTAATTGTTGTACTGAAAGATCACGACTGCTTCCATATTATGAACAAAAGAGAAATAAAATTTTGCCACGTCGCACATCGAATGAATATCTAGTAGTTAATTAGTACCAAGTTTAGGACTTTTTATTAGTTTCATTGTTGCGAGCATTGTTGCATAGAAAATTCATGCCTGACTCACACTATCAACAATAAAGGCTCGAAAGTTTACCAGGTCGCACACCCAGTAAAGGGTTAGGAATTAATCCTTTCCAAACGTACAATTTTTTTTCTAATTTCATTGCTGCAAGTGGTTAATTGTTATAGAGAAAATGCATGCCTTGATTCCATATTATGAACAATATAAAACTGAAATTTTGAAACGTTTCACAGCGTAAGTAACTGCGTAAGTTTCAATAGTAACTCATCGCAAGATTAATATGTAAGATTATATAAATAATTTGAATATTTTGTTCCTATCATTATAAGTTACATGATTGTTACGGAAAACTTCAACGTTTGTCACGTTATAATACACAAACCACAACTTAACCAAGAAGGGGCAGCCTTTCTTACCCCCTGCTGATGGCTGAATCCATGCTAACAGCTTTCTGCTTCCAATGTCTTTTCCCACTCCCATCCACTCTCACCCCCTGGGACGATAAGGGCATCAAAACATTTTCACGAGGGTCAATCTGGTCGTAGCCGTGGAAAAGAAACAGAAGCTTTATTTATACCTTCGCAACATAATTTGCTCAAAATTTTTTGAACATCTAACGTAATGTTGTTTGGATGTGTATCACAATATGGGAAACAAGACAGTGGCGATGCCACGTGTGGGTGAGATGGGGCAACAGCAACTATTATAAGATCGGTCATTATATTTTCATCTGCAATTTAAAATCAACACTGTTAATCCGTAACCAGGGACAATCGCACTAACTTGTAGGCTGATAGAATGTAAGAAGGATCTATTTTATGCTAAAAATTAACTTGTTTGATTTAGAAACTACGGTCAAAGGTTATTGAATGAGTAGCAGCAGGCGACTGTTGACAGAAAAGATGAAGATAGCTTTCACTGTTTGATTTCATATAGTGATATAGGCCTATATATTTATTTATTTGTATATATGTATGTATTTTCAAATAATATGTGCTTTACTTAAATCAATATTATCTTCATTTTTCTCTAGTTTTAATCAAATAAAAAGTGAAATTCATCGTCCATTTTTTTTTTAAAAAAAAAAGAACTTTTAATGAATTTTCAAAAATATTTTTCATAATTAAAATCAATTATGTTAGAAACGAACACGTCTATTTCATCGTCCATCAATGTCAAAAAGCTAATACCCCTTAAAAGGTCACTTCCTGAAAATAGTCCGTACAGTCTGGGTTTGTAATCCATAAAAAAGGTGGGAACCTCAAGATATAATGCTTTGAATATCATGAATTATACTATAACGCAACCTTTGCGTATTTATTATACAATTATATCTAACGATAACAAAATTTCAAGAGAAAATTCGTTTCTTTGAATAGAAACAAAATTCGTTAGAAAACTAACTACGGATATTAACAGAAAACGGTGTCAGAAAAAAAAAAAACGTTTGAACAGAAACACGAAGTTTTCAACAAAAAACGATGTTTAAAAAAACAACTGATTTTTAAATATAATTAGCAAGCGGTTTCCGGTTTTAAAAGTAAAACAAGTGAGGACCAGCCCAGTCAAGGAACTGTGCAAATAAGTATGATTAACGTTCCGCTGTAAAGTTTGAGGCAAGACCCTTCCAACGACATCTCAACCATCTTCTTAACCTTAGTATTTCCAAAGATATAAATTGACGCGTATCTCTGGAACCGCCCCTATCTCCAGAACCGCCTCTGTAATGTGTAACATCTATACGGATTTGAGCTAGTCTCACCGAGACCTTTATAACAACACCTCGAGTCTCAACCAGCTTCCTAGCCGTAGTAGTTCCTGAGTTGAAAGTTGTCGAGAAACGGACCGAGCGGGCGTGTAGTTTTCACAGCACTTATTGCTGAAGATTAAAAAGCGCAAAACCGGTTCATTCTTAGGCGGCACAAACAGGGGTCTAAAAAGAGAAAGATGTTTGAGGTAAATGTAATGCTCTGCGCTTTGTGTAATGTTGAAGGCGTAGCGCATTGGGAAATAGTGCCTGGTCGTCGAGCAGTGGACGGTTAACTCTGTGCAGACCAAACTAAGCGGCTACATGCTGTTACAAGACACAAGTTGTGAGGTACCAACGTAATATTGTAGGTCATTAGTAGGTTATTATAATCACCAGATTATGAAAGGTAATCGCGAACTAGTATCGATTCACGTTGTCCAGGGACCTTGAGGTCACCAACTTTTTTCCAGATGGATAGCTTTTCATAATCATTCTCTAAATAGTTAAATTAATAGATTCTGATTAATATTTTTAAGTGAAAACGATATTAAAACATGGAACGCTTTTTTAAACTATGTAGAACTGTTTATATCGTAAAACGTTCTGTTGTTTTAACGTTAATGGAAATTTCTTCGTTCAAACTAACGTTAATATAAGGTGTCAAGTTAGACGGGCAGACGCGGACACAACAACGAATTTTATAAGTCTTTCTCCCCCTAGTTCTTATGGGAAAAGTACTTTTATGAAGAACCGTTTCTATTATATGTTATTTTCTACAGAACATCGAAAAATATGTGAAATATAACAGATATTTTTTGATTTAGTAGGTAATGAGTAACGTAGTTTCATCCCACATAAAAGTATTCCAACAGCTACAGAGTTTATGCACCACGGACGATAGTTTACTTCAGAAACTAAATAAAAACTTTTAGTTGTAAGTATATTTCATAATTTAACTAAAACTTTTGACTTAAGCATCGAAAATACTTTTACGAAAGATGGAAGATTGCGGAATAAGAGGCAATTGTTTAAGACTTTTTGCATCGTCCCTACATGACAGAAAACAGAGCGAACAGAATAAAAGAAGAAATACAAACCAATATATCAAGAAACAATGCATGCCGTTCCTCGGTACTTCGTTTTGGGTTCTCTACTTTTTCTAATTTAAATAAATGATTTACACACAAATACACTAGATTCAGATATGATACCAAACGCTGATGATACTAATGTTCTAATAAAAAAAAAGTAAAGAAGTCAATACCCTTTCGAAGAAATTCGTAGAAGTAATTGAACAAATAAAACTAACTGTCATTTGGCAGTAACAAGTTAGTCATAAACGAAATTAAAACTCAGGATATATATTTTTCCATACAACACAAAATTAAAAATCAAAGGACTCTGTAATTCGAACTAAATGTGTATCGAAACAGTTGACTAGTGATACTAATTTTTTAGAAACAAGAATCTAAAATGGACTGATCACAACTCATAGAAGCTAAATTTCAAGCAATATACATATTTAAAAAAAAAAGAAATCTTAGAAACCAACTCACCAATACCAGTTTACTATGGAGTCATTTTAACAATTTATCAGCTCTTGGTATCATATTTTATGTAAAGTTTGTATTTTGGACCATTTTAGTAACTAATGACTTTGTCCCGTCTCGATTTAACTAGCGGTTAAGCTTCTAAAATAAACAAACATCAATGTTCCAGCTGGGATTCTAACCCAGAACCTCACAGACGCTGGTCTAACACATGTACCGGTACCACGGTCAGCTATTATATGTTAGGGTAACATGAGTGTAAGCTCTACATTGTCTATAATATTCCAGAAGCAAAAACAGGATTAAGCAGGATCCAAACACAAAGATAGCTACAAACAAATTTTTGAAAGGATCGAACATTACGTTTATTACGTATAATTACGTTTATTTTATATAATTATGCGAAATAATCAATCATATTTTTAAAATGAATGAAGATAGCACAAAGGATATTCAATACTAAAAAATCATACTTCACTAGGTTAAGTATCGTAGAAAATGATACCAAACATTTGGACAACATGCTCATCCGTGTAGCTCCTGAGAAAAGCTTCATTTCATATACCCACTTGCATTTGAACGTCTTCTCGGTCTTTTCTCTGAAAATCCAATGTAAAACATTTGCCGTCCATCTATTTGTTTAACTATGTAAGTGACTTCTTCGCAGTCTTGATTACATCTTCTACCTTTGTTTGTGAGTGAATCCGTTCACTTATACTCATGTCCCTCTTAGTTATTTCTATTATGCATCTCTCCATCTTTCTTTGTGTAGCTATATCTTAAATCTTTGAATTGCCTATATCTAAGTTAATAATGTGCGAAACCGTTTGCGTACTTGGTTAAAATGAATAAGTAAAATGAATAAATAAATATTTACTTGCGTACTTGGTAAGTAAATAAAAATGTTTCTTTTTACTTCAAACAAATGCTTCTTTAGATTGTTTGAATCACTATTGCTTGATGTCTGCAACTTCCAATGCTTTGCTGTAGATTGGGTTGCATAACATTGAAGTGAGTTCGTGGATCCAATTCCTTTTTGGTGGGTCCATCACTTCATTAATTCATCTTTCAAGGTAATTACGTATGAGTACATGAATGGATGAAAGGTTCTGCTTGTCACCTTCTAACCAAGGGATCCTCGGTTCTATTTGCAGTGCAGAAATTTTTAACTCAGTGTTTCCAAATGCACTTTAAACTGTAGATCTTTTCATTAGGACAAGGCTCATCTCAATCCGTTCCCCTTGCCCAGAGCATCAAATATCACCAGCTATTAATTTAATAATAACGTACGAATATACATAAATTGAATCATAAAAATGGATAACGTTGGTCCCTTAGACGAAGTGTTCTCCTTTTTTTATTTTGTAAGGTGACAAATGTAATTATTTGAGGATTTGTAATCCTTGAGAATAAATTCCCAAGGATTTTCTGCGATAGAGTCCATCACACGAGAGACATTTCGACATGTTTAGGCCTATGATGCAGTTAAACACTTCATCTGAGGAACAATTTGTTACTCATTTAATTTCCTGCGTGTAGACTGAGAGAAATGTTCGAATTTCCGGTTCATTTCGGAGTTAAAATCTTGATTCCGGAATCGGAATGCCAGTTTTGTGATAACGGTATTCCGGAATGTCGAAATTTTAAAAATGTTGGAATTTCGCGAGATCTGGAATATGGAATTACGGAATTCTGCAATTTCTGAAAGTCGTTATGTCGGGAAGTCAGAATTCTGGACCAATCCGGAATCTCAAGAATACCGGATTCTGGCTTTCACTTCGAACTTTCGAGCACTTCAAACTCATAGCGCTTCTTCAAGTAATCGGAGCCTAAGTACCTTCAAAATACTTCATGGTCTGAATTTTGAAAGGAACTAGTTTCTTCTCTAGTAGTGGTTGGCAGTGGGGATGATAGGAAAGTTTCGTCTAGTTTGAATAAAAATTTCCAAAATTTATCTCAGTTTCACAGGACGAATGCCGGTGTGGGATCTAAAACACGGCTACTTTGCCCGAAATATTTGCTCATCATCACTTACGCTTGAGATGAGTTTTGATGTCACTTTAACTTCATGGAAAGCATTACCGTGAAAATAGTTCTTGTTCTGAGAACGGAGAATTTCATCTAATTGATTAAAATCAGTGCAAGGAATTTTTCAAATTCTTCAATAATTTTGAAATTCACTAGAATACTAATTTTGGCAGATCCTACATCAACCCTGCAGGCATTGAAAAAGTTTTATTAAAGCATGTATGATAATCACTCTATAGGTTTTTATATTCTTAAAATATTACTGTTTAATTGTCGCACGAGGAAAAGGATTAAATTTGCTGATATAGACTCCTACGACAAAGTGCTAGGTGATCACGGATATCTGTTCTAAAGTGTACCAAACTCTTCGTAAAAAAATGTAAAATATTATTATAAAGATATTTCCCATGTATACAGTATAAGACGAAAATGCTGGATACATACAAACAGGAAATATATGCTAAACTTAGAAATCTTCACCAACTTATAGAATTTACTATGACTTCAAAACAAGCAAACCTTGGTTTCATAGTACAAAGTAACGTCGAAAATTCATACTTACAATAAATAGAGCTAGATCGGATTTTTTAAAAAAAAGCTTTGGTAAACTTTATTCTATATGGGCTATTTTTGTGACTATGGACTTCGGCCCGTCGCGATGATATGTTATTGAGTGCAAAGTAATTAAATATCCACAAACATTTATTCCCCAGACGAGATTCGAACCCTAACCTCATGAACGGCGTTCCAGCACCGTAGCTCACATAACTCTCGAGGTCGCCTCGGACTTTATTAGATTAAACAAATAAATGTACAGAATGAGAATTGCGACAACACCAAATTGCGTCTATAAACAAGTCCTATCACACTAAATAATGTAACTGCAATAGAAAAAAAATATTAAATGCTCTGTACAGCACAAAAATGCCCAAGCCATTTGGATTGGGACAACTAATATATGATACATACGTGATTCTTTGAACCTCCGGTGAGATGTAAAGAGATAAACAAGAGAAACACAAGAATGTCAAATCATACAAAAGTTACGACAATATCTCTTCTACTTCTCCACGAAGTTTCACTCGCATTCATCCACTTGTCTAAACGGACCACCAGTTTTTGTACCCCCTCCTCGAAAAAAGTTCTCGGCAGTATGGTATGGCCCATGATTGAAATGAGTTCATTTTTCTCGAAACCTTCGAGGCCTTTTCTGTACAGGACAGACGCTCATGAACTCATTTCCGTACACAACACACACTTTCCCATTAATTTCGATCGCGTTCAGTTCTTCAACATTGAACATGGCCAGTGAGATCCAGCCCTCCACCCCCAACCCCCAAGTGTGAAGTTCGACCTCTCATTTGATTCCTTCAAAGGTGATGGACTGGACGCGGCCGAAATTCACTGGAAAGTGTGTGTATGTGTTGTGTACGGAAATTAGTACATGAGAGTTTGTTCTGTACAGAAAAGGTCTGGAAGGCTTCGAGAAGAACGAACTCATGTCCATGATGAAGCTTACTATACTTTCTTCAGGAGGGGGGGGGGTACTCCGTTTAGACCAGTGAATGAATGAGTGAAACTTCGTGGAGAAATAGCAGAGATATTGACGTAGCTTTTGTATATCTTGACATTCTTGTGTTAACGTTGTTTATCTCTTTACATCTCACCGGAGATTTTAAAAAATATCCCTCGTACAGATCCTCTCTTAATAACATATCTTGTGTTTCCCTTTTTGAAACAAATATAAAAACAACTTTAAAAGTCCCAATCCACTGAATAGTGACAACAATTTATAGATTAACATGGTGTGACCAGGAAGTGGGGTGGGATGGGGTACAACAACAAGCAAGTGAAGCTTTTTAGAAGCATATCTATCATTCCACTTAAAAATCAAGTGAAATAACCTCATCTGAACTAAAGAAAGCCCATTTCTAAGAAGATACATCTGTTCCTCCATGATTCGTCCTCTATACTACACCAATGCGCAAACTGACTAAGGACCAACCCTTGAGACGAAAAGTCGAAAAGTACACAACTTACCTCCTTTATTTAGGACCACTCCAAGAAGACACTTATACAAAGAAACGAAACGTTGGAATCAACAGAAGGCATAGAAATATATGTAGTTGAGCTACTATACACTTATTTAACGGAACTCACAAGAAAGGAAGGATAAAGAAATTAACTATACGCACAAAGGAGACTTGAACTAGTCATTCGGGATAAATAAAACAAGCCTAGAATATTTTAGTATTTGGAGTAAAGATATTATTTCGTGAAGGCTGAATCGTCTATATTAATTATCGACTTTGGAACTCGTACAGTCATCGTCAAAAGTTTGTACCCAGTCGGTAATATTTAGTCCAAATGACGTTCAATTCATTCCAAATGTATAAGGAGAAGAAATGTTACGACTGGGTACAAACTTTTGGCGCGGACTGTACATATTATTAAAGACTGTTTATCTTTAATGATATTTGTTTAATTTATGCAGGAGTTGTGCTGGGCAATGTCCATATACTTGAATCAACCTAGATCAGCGGGGCTACGGTGGCTCAGTGGCCGATCCGGGTGGTCGTGCGGGCTAGTGCGGTAGTCTAGAGACTCCAGGATCGCGGGTTGGAATCCCGCCTCGGGCATGGATGTGATTTTAACTGTGTTGTCCGTAAGTAGGTTAAGAAAGATAAACGAAAAATAAATTGTTCTAATCCTATAAATAAACGCAATGTACTATGAAAGTTAAATAAACAAGATTTAAAAAAAAACGTTGGTAGAGCGCTCACCTCTGATGCTAGGGGTCGTCGGATCGATCCCTGTTCATGCCATGTGGGCTTTGTTGTGGATAAACACCGTGTTCGTGGGTTTTCTCGGAGTACTCCCGTTTCCTACCACTTTCTTCATTCCATCAATTCATCCCATCATCATCCATACGGCCTGAGCCATAGTTGCCTAAAGGCCTTAAAATAAATTCAGTTCAAATTCAACCAAGATCATCTACATTTATAGATATAGTTATCCGCAGATTGTGTAAATTTGTTCAGTCACGGTTTGAGTAAAATTGTTGTCCTTGATCAAACCTAATCTAACATAAGCAGAAGGTTTCTATACACTAAAGTAATGCTGAACCAGAAGAAAGAACTTAAGTATAGATTCCCATTACAGAAGCAACAAGTGTAAAGGATTTTCCTATGCATCATTATTGATGAGAAAATTGCAGCTTCGATTTACTCTTATTTTGTGATACAATATCAGCAGCTTCTGTTTCATTGAGACAAGGTGCAGCAAACCAAGGGAAAAATTTCGTGATTAGCTGGTTCCAGAGGAAAGAGATTGAGATCCTTCTATAAATTAAACTTGAATTTATTTATGTTTGGTCTTTACACATTTATGGCTCAGGCCGGGACAGGCGAGGGAATATGACGCGGGAAGCAGTTAGTCAGGTCCTAAATTGAAGGTACCATCCAGATATTTGCCTGGTGTGACTCAGAAAAGGGTAAAAAATCAGTATGATCCACCGCTGGGATCGAACTCGGGACGTCTAGAATGCGAAGCCGACGCTCTACGAACTGAGCTACGGTCACTCGGTATGATCTTCCTACATGGAGATTGCTCCAGGTCCATTTGTGAAGTAACCTTTGCATGCTGTGTTGTTGTTTGGAATATTTCTGGTCCGACAAAACAAGCAAGTGACTCTCCTAACCGATATTCAGATTACTAGCTGTGAATATTGTAACTCTCCTCCCGATATTCGCCCCGTGTATAGTTCCCGTCCAGTTCGAAGTTCTTAGGACATCACCTATACCAAGATATTAAGTGGATTATTCAAGTGCAACTTCGGGACGAGGACCTGTATGTAAATGCAGATACAATCTCTGAAAGAGACCTGTGTTGTTGTGTTACAACAGCAAATAATTTGAATTGGCAAACTGTTGTTTTTCGCGTTGTATATTATTTACTCGCTGTTGTTTACTTCACATAATATGAATGCATTCACTATTTACAGATAATTCCAGGATAAGAATTTTCCAGATTATTGATTATAGCATCTATTATCAATTGAAATAAACTAAAATTTATTTATGGCCTCTAGGAAACTTTGGCTCGTGTCGGAGTAGGATAAGGGAGATGATGTGTGAAGGTAATCGGCCAGGACCTGGTTTAAAGGTACCAACGCATCATTCACCTAGTATGACTGTAAAAAAAACTGTCATAACGGGCGACCGCTGAGATCTCCCCCAGAACCTTCAGATTGTTAAGCGAATCGAGCTAAGGTCCCTTGGTATAGTATATTTACAAGAAGTGTGGTTCTATTTTCTTTCTAATATTCTGTATAGTGTGATTAATAGATTGATTTGTAGAGACATTTGAACTGATAGTATGCTATTGCAACTGGGAGACTGTAAAATAATACAGAGCCTGTATTACATTTAACAAGAATATGTCCTAGACCCGTTACATATTGGAGGGATTACATGTTGCTAACCCGTCAACATTCTGACGGGTTAGCGGCCAAGGAATCCGTCTTAATACTGTATCTATATTAGCCTGGTTAAACTAACTGAAGAAAACCTTGGTATACCTCACTCAGTATATTCGACAGTAGGATCCGAATCTAGGCGCCACCTCCAGTGTCTTATTCGAAGTCTATAGTTACACCAGTAAGTTTTTACGAAGATAGTTTTTGGAATTGTCATTTTAACTTAATCTGAATTTCTGAGTTGTATTTCATCTCAGTTGTACTATGATCATCTCTAGAATCTGGCAGATGACGTTTTACGGCAACCATCACTGCCGAAGAAAAGGACCAACGATTGTTACAGAAACCAATCCGACGTTCATCTCGTAAAAGCGATTAAATAAGAAGGAAAGCTTCGGTCAGAAATACTTCTGCGAATGTCGTTTCATTCTGGGATAGAGTTGTCAGCCATCCTTCTCTGGAAGGACATGTTCTTCTTTCCTTTTGAAAATTAACAAACATCCTTTTTAACAAGCAGTGAAGGAATAAGAAAGGAAACGTCTCTGCTACAAATAAAAGAATAAGGTACGCGTAACACCAAACACAGATGCACACAGTACAAATCCACCCCGGGGTGTAGCGGCTACAATCGCGGTTTTTGGATCGACAAGTGAAGAGGCACACAGGTTCAAGTCCTGTTTACAAACAATACTGACCTCTCTTTTAATTTCACCGGCAGATGCCGGTATGGTACCTAAACAAAGACCCTTGTTGCCGCTTCTTCTGTTTGTTTTAGAAAACAAGACCACTGTGGCTAAGTATTACCGTGTTAAAGTTAATTGAACTGTGCAGTAATATCCTTCAGACAGGGACTCTTCCAGGCGCCCGAATAGGGGTGTTACCCCTCCAAATCGTCGAACATACACCTCCAAATTAAAAAAAGTTTTACTGTTAAAATGGATAGAAAACATGCAAATCTCTAATAACATCCCTATTTTTAGCTTTACACCCTCCGAAACTGAAATTCCTGGCAGAATCCCTGCCTTCACGTGATTTGTAAAAACATTTTCGTTGTTAAGAATGCATTAAAGTTGTTTGTTTTCTTTCTACTTGGAGAATCAACTTGAAAATATAGTTCTTCTTATAAGTGCGCTAAATTCTTATTTTTTATTTTGCGAAGTATCAGTTTATTTTAATTGTCTCCGCCAGCATTAGCACGGAAAATCGGAAGCCTGTTGTTACGTAAAAAATTTCGCAGAAGCAAGAGAAACCTGAAATAATACATAAAAATGAGGATATCAAGCAAATTAGTAGAAGTTAAATTCAAATAGAAATCACCGTACCTTGCTAATTAAACACATCCACTCGTTAACAAAAGCAGAAGACATGTACTTACCGGTAGTTGACAAAGTTTAAACCTGTTGCTCTGCAATGGGAACTTTTCTCCCCCTTCGGATCTGTCAGCGGGAAATGAGCTTTCTTCGTGACTGTTCGGAGGTTGGTGCCTTTTCGGTAGCTGACTGGACGACAAGAGAAGCAAGCGTGGTTACTCGGTTGCTGTCCACGGGAGCGACCCACCTCGATGTATATAACGTCTTCAACCCACGTGCGTCGACATCTTGTGCGTTTACGGCGGCGCAGCTATTGTGGGAGAACCAGGGGCGTGTTCATGTAGTACCGTCCTCGCTCTTTGGTACTTCAAACTAATTACGTGGGTTGGAAAAATCCCCTAACTGATGTCTATAGTACATTAATCTTAATAATTCTTTGGTAGTAGATCTGGCGATCAGGATTTACGTATACTACTTTCGACATTTCTCGAAAAAGAAAGCTACATTCGAAATTGAACTGAAGAGAGTTTCTTCTCTCGTTTATTAGGATTATTATTTTAATTTATCTGTCTTAAGCAAGCGATGTTAATCTGTTTTGCTACTCAACCCTTGCCAAGCAAACAAACAAAAAATACATGCCTAAAAAAATTAGAACTTTAGATATTTGAATTGAATGTAATTTATTTATGATCATTAGGTACCTCATCTTCATCCTGGAATAAGGTAGGGGAAGGTAGTTGGCCAGGGCCTAGTTGTAGGTACCATTCCGGAATTTGCCTGATGTGATTTTGGATTTTTTTGGATAAACCTGTCAGGAAGGACGGCCGCTGGAATCGTTCCCAGATTAGACAGATAAAGTCCATACTGTCTGAGGGATGACGTCCTCCAGCGACCAGTCTTTCTGAAGTAGCAGTGAGGGAAGTAGCGACGAGGGCTTTAGTTGAAATACTATTCTGCCATTCGTCTTGTAAAACTGAGGGAAACCCTGCAAAAAAACCTTGTCAGGATAATCGGCAACGGGGTTCGAACCCATGTATCTTCCCATTGTAGATCCTAAGCCCGTGACGTTACCGATGGACCAAACTCAGCCCGTACCAAACATGAGAATATGCTGTAAGACAATACACTTCTTTTGCACTTCTTTCTTTAATGATTGCTTTTTATACACTTATTTATACAATTTGTTCATATAATATTTTCTGATAATATCAGGCAATTTCCCAAGTATTTCCGATTCTGCTTTGAACTTCCCGACCTGTCAGGAATTCCCAAGAATCGATACTGAACTTCTCGAAAGTCGAGCTTGGAAGAAAGGGATTTTTCCCCAAATCTCTTCTCGAAATTCGGGTAACCCGAAACAACATCTCTCTCTCTCTCTCCCTCTCTCTCCTCCTCTCTCTGGCTCTTTCTCTCTCTCTCTCTGGGAATTTCCTCTTATTTCGTGAGTTTACTACGGTCGCTTGCTTCATTGACATACATGCACTAATTTCAACCACCATAGCGTCAAATATTCTGTCAATAGCTCTGAAGTAGCGGTGCGTCATCAAATTTACTCTGAAAGAGAAGGTGTGATTGGCTGAGATTGCAAGCACCGTATAGGCAACTAATTATGTCACGAATGGTGTCAACAACTTCGTAAAGAATGAAAGCTAATTACAAATGACTCGCATCTTTTCTGTTAGGCTTAGAAGAGTAAGGCTGCACGTCTCATTTATTCAACAACTCATTCTGGACTATAGTGAGTCGCATTTCGCCAATTGACTTCAGAGGTGAACATCAGTTATGGTAGACTTAAGAAACTCATTCAGAACATATACTCTTTCGGAAAGCAAGATGAGTCATCACCATATTATACTCAACTTTGAGCAAGATTCAACGCGTGGTATCGCATAGTGCTAAATCTGTAATTTTATCCTCCAGTCAGGTTTTCAGTCTTCCTACAGCCCCAGTGTCTCATTTTTCTATTACCTCACTTAACAGACATTCGATTTTAAAAACTTTATTTTATTTGGGCCTATAACTATGGACTTAGGCCTGTCACGATGATATGAGTGCAATACAATTTAAAATCCACAAACATCCATGCCCCAGGCGTGATTCGAACCAGCTGTACTCATGAACGACAGCCCAGCGCCCTAGATCACACGACTATGGAAGTCGGCAACAGCCATTCGACTTACACTAAATGATCACTTTTCAAAACGAACTAATGTCTTTGATAATGAAAGGAAAACATAAATAACTGTATTTTAAAAAATAATTACGTTATTATTTGATTAAATTTGTACATTATGCTTTACAATTTCAAAGTAATACATTTGACGTCAGCTTTATTTGACCGCTTCCAAAAGGAGCCATTCTTCCACATCCATTCCCTGTTTTCCGTTCGAAAAGAAGAAGTTTTCCAGGTTCTTCTCTTTTTCAGAATAAGGGGCCTGAAAGAAATAGAAATGCATGTATGAACACACTAAAAGTTAAATTTTAAACATACTGCATACCATCTTTATTACACAATGTTTACTCTTTGATAATTTTGATATATAGTTGCTATTCACTATTGGAATAATACTATAATTCAAGACTATTTCAGCAAGCTTATATCAAACTTAAATATACTTGATATAACATGTTGAATTTAGCAAGTCAAAATCAAGGGACTCTCAACCTTGATTCAAGTAAACGTAGAGGAGGAGGTCCAAATATGGGTTATGCTCCAAATACGGGCTAGTAGACGTTTTAGACGTGTATATGCTTGGGTAGTACTGCTGACTCGTGACAAAAGTGTGAAACAGTTCCCAAAAGACGAAGGTGGTGGTGAAATTCAGTTAGCGACAAAGAGTTGGAAGTGGTTGATTTATTTGTATGTTGTGTCTGTTTTCAACAGTGGGAAAGTTTTGTCAGGTATTTCTATTTCAGCTTTTTAAACGCAATGAAACCAAGTATGAAATGTTTTATAAGGTAAGTTGTATTCCGCAGAGACATCACTCGTAATCAGTATAAAACAAAGAATAAATAATATGGCGTATTGACTTCTCTTGCGTCACGAAGCAACCCATATTAATGGCTTAAATATGGGCTACCTTGCCTACCTACATCTTCATCTTAAGAGTTTCTTTCTCTTAGAACTAAATACCTGGAATTTCAAACCTAGTAAATCCTTTTCATATTTCAGCAGTTCCTGTCATTAAGAAAAAGGTCAGCAATTGACTTAGAAAACGAGGAAGTGCTACTGTTTTAACGGATAATTCATACAGAGAAACAATTATGGCTTCCTTGGAAAAGCAGGAATCTAGTAAATGCAAGAAGACTCTATCTTTTAGTCAAGTTGAGCAAAGAGCTGAACAATTAAAGAAATAGAATAAACCTGAACGGAAAAGAAAACCAGGAACTTTAGAATTCACAAGACAAGAATCAGATTCAGAAGAATCCGGGATGATGTTTTCTGATCTAGATACTTTTGATGATGAAGATGGTTAGTTTGTTACGCCAGCTGCACAATAAAAGCCAGATGATGAAGATACGATTCTATATTCTGCGACAGAATATTCTCTGAATACACAGGGAGACCTATGGATAATGTGTATCATGTGTTCGAGGTGAGCACATGAAGAATGCGTTTGTGTAGAAAAGGAGGTCTATCTCTGACTTTTGTAAATATACATTTATCATAACTATATCACTCTTGAACATTATTTTGAACTGTTAAAATTTCTTCTTTATTATTTGAGGTAACTTTAAAGGGTAGTCAGTGGCGTAGCCTCGATTTTGTTGTAGGGTTATCCGTTATGTCGGGGGTCCGTCACTGGAGTCAGTAATTTTTACCTGGCATATGAAACTAGAGAATGCACTCGTTATGTTAAAAACTGTTCTCCTTTTACTTTTAAATTGCAAACTATTCCTCTGCTTGTTATATGCCCATAAACAAAGTTACAATTTACCTATTATCCATGTTATTTTGTTCATAAATAGAGTTTAACAGATGTAACTTTATAAAATAGACATTTATGAACGATAATTCTTGACTTAGAGACTAGCGAGGGAGAATATTTTTAACTAATAGTCTAAGCCTAAAAAAATAGTTGTTTATTCATAAATTGTGTACAGCCTAAATGGAACATCCCAAAACTTAAATAAATTGTATTATTTATTTTTAAATATACTTTCAAAGTAGTCATGTAATTTTACTTTGATTGAGTTGAAATGGGATTTTAGACATTTATTTTGTTTCAACGTTTTAAATAAAAACGGCGAAGTTGCGTATATAAAAATAGAATTAACACAGTATGTCTAACATGTCATAACACAAGTAAATAATACTTTTAGAAAAAATTCACAATATAAATCGAGAATTTTTGAGCTGAAAAAAATATTTAAACAAGTGAAAAATGTTCTCTTTACAAAAGCAATTTTCTCTTCGTACACTGTAAAAAATAGTTGTGTTAATTCAACACAATACGGTGTCCCAGCGTGACTACCACTTTTGTGTGTTAAATCAACACAATACACGGTGTTGATTTCGGTACTGGAAGAAAAAAAAAGTTACGGCTGTAGCTAGATTTGAACATGGGTTGCGCAGTTAGAAGTCAAGCGTCTTACCGACTTCGCTAAATCGTCAGACGGAAATAGTACTAGACTGAAACAATATACAGGATTAAAAAAATCTTGCTGAACCGTAAACACAAAGAAAGTTACTCCCACGACTTATGCCATGGTTTAATCACTTTTTCATTGGTCAATTAGGGATCACAATCCCCATTTACTGAGAATATGTTCCATTTCTATGAAAGTAAGCGCACCATTCGACATATTATTACGATAAGAAATCAGTAATGCTGCTCAAGTGTTTGTCTTCCGCCATCTTGCTTGCTTTCATAGAAATAGAATTATTCTCAATAAATGGGAATTCTGTTTTCCAATTGACAAATAGGAAGTGATTAAAGCATGTCATAAGTCGTGCAAGTAACTTAGTATGTTTTGGGGGTTCAACAACATATATTTGAACCCATACACTGTTTAAATCTAGTGTAGTCGTTTAATTCAAATGTTGTTCATTAAATATCGTTTGCATCTACTTCATTTTCTGTCCGACGATTTAGCACAGTCAGTAAGACGCTCGATTTCTAACTGAACAACCCATGTTCAAATCTCATTGCCTCCGTAACTTTTTTTTTCACAGTACCGAAATCGACACCGTGTGTTGTGTTGATTTAACACACAAAAGTGGTAGTCACGCTGGGACACCGTATTGTGTTGAATTAACACAACTATTTTTTACAGTGTACTCCTGGCCATTTCGCCAAGAACTTCTTCTGCGGCGATGAGCACTGGGTAATGGATTGACATGAGGGCAAGTCCACTTAATCTCTCGTTTTCTATGCTATTTCTTAGGTAGCTTTTTATCCTTTTCATGGATGAAAAAGACCTCTCAACTCCGGCAGTAGAAACTAGCAAGGTTAGTAAATAGTTAATGTTGGGATAAAAATGCTTGTCACAATGATCCAAAACCGCCATGATCCTCTTTGGCCTTTCTGTCCCTCTTCTGTTACTCCACTTATGGCACAAAAGCATGAATTCTGACTTGATTGCTGAATTTCGGAGCTCGGTAATTAAAGAAGGTATCAATTTGTTTTTGGTAAAAATACCACTTTTAAAGGATTTATATTCTTTGGGAGCAGCACACCAAAAGCTTCTAGGATTTCCCTATTCTTCTCAAATCGATCCACAAGTGTGTGAGTCCAAGCACGGGATGAACACCGATCTTCTGTAATATTCTTCAGTGGTGTTATGAGGTGGGTTGTCCCTGTCACTTTGTCGACCTGCTTGACGTGGAATTTCTATTTTAAAATGCTTTTCCGCCAATGACTCAGCTTTCTTGAACAATTCAGAAAACTTCCTTGTGTCACTCTCGCCTCTTGCATTTATCGGTTGACGTAGTCCTTGGAACACTGAAATTATTTCATCAGCATATTTTACGGCAGAGGACAAGTCACACTCGGGCTTTTCAAGGTACTTAGTAAGAGGTACAGTAATGTTGAATACAAATTCACATATGACTAATCCAACAAGAAAACTTCCCTTTTCAATGGCAGATAGAAAAAGTTGGCGCACTTGTGGATATTGCTTTGTTAGTCACAGACAGTTCTTGGAGAGTAACTACGATTGCTGGAAAAAGCTCAATGAAATTATTTACAGCATCTTGGCGTTCAACAAATCTTGTCTCACACAAAGGAAGAAGTCGTCGTTTCTTGGTATCTGGGATCAAGTCAGGTATGTGTTCCTTTAGAAGATCGTTTTCTTGGACATTGTTTCTGAAAATGTTCGATATACCACTAACAACACCTAAGCAGTTTCTTATAGAGGAAACATGAAGGGAATCGCTCAGGACTAAATTTAAGTGGTGTGCTGCACAGTGAACGTAAACTGCTTTTGGGAAGAGTTCTTGAAACCTCTGGTGAACTCCATTGATGTGACCACTAAAGGTAGAACACCGATCATATCCTTGACCAATCACTTCGTCCATGTTTAAGCCCAGACTCTTGCAAGTTTCCAAAATTGTCTTGAAGAGTTTTTCTGATGACAAATCAGATATCTGAGCGAAACAAAGGTAATTTTCTTTCAAAACTGTTTTTTTTTTTTTAATCGTTAGAAATATACCTTACACATAAGAAAAGTGTTCCTTACCGGTGACATCCAAAGTCTCGTCACCCAAAATGGCAAAACATTCAGCATCATTTATACATTTCAATATTTTTCTTGGATCAAATTTCTACACATGTTTATGATTTCATTCTGAGTATCTGGACTAAGGTAAGTAGCATTACGACCACTTTCTAAAACGTGCTTCTTCAGGTTGTCATCCGTGTCAGCTCTATATCTGAGAAGAGCCCTAATCTTGCTTTCTTTTTGTTGAGGTTTTTCGATGGTAAATGGACCACTGTCTCTATATCGTCGTAGAAGAGTTTCATTTTCACCACTAAACATATGATTTTCCAAAAAGAACACATTATTTTCAGTAGGCTAGCCACGACCACTTATCTAGCCACTTTCTTTGGAATTTGAGTTTCTTGTTGAACTCAGTAGTCGGGAATATGAAAGTTTCACCCGGTACAAACAAGCCTGTTAATGCATCATGTTTTAATTGTCTAGCATTTTAAACTTCGCAGGAATTATCAGAAGAATGAATTTTATCTGAAATCACTCCTATGTCTAAAGAAGTTATACTTCCTTCGGGGTCTATTTCCATTGGACCACGAAGAGACGAAACGCAGCAAGGAGGGTTTTCGTCTGTTGAAGTCGAAGCACATGCAGAACCATCTTCAATATGTTCACTTAAATTATCTGTTTTGGCAACTTTTCGCTTAAGGAACTGATCGATAGTCCTCTTCATATCCAGCCTCACAAAATAACACACCACCAGTTAATAACACTAACAGTAACGACGTGTGACAGCAACAGCATAAAATACACGCCAACTCAAAGCTTCTTCCTATAACACTCGGAGCAGACAGTTTGAAAGGACACGAACGCAGCCGAACCGAACCAAACCTTCCCGATATCAGTACAAAAGTGAAGCCTGATGTTGAGATTCGTAAGATTTACGTTGAAGGCAAAAATGAAAAGTCGAACGTGGCTTATCAATCGGTTCTCATTGTCGTATATAATTGTTTATTCACGGCGGAATTGTCAGCCAAAGACCTAACTACAGTAACAATTTGGCATTTGTTTTCTTGCGTCAAAGAAGCCTGTATGACATTACGCGTATTACAATCAGCTCGGCGCTTGTCTTTGATTCGCTCTTGGGAAGAAAACACCTGGGCATAACTATGTTTGTTTAAGAACAAGAGGAAGAAGGAAATATCGAAGCGCAGGGAGATTTCTTTAGAAATCGGCCTATTGCAATCACCCTGATCACGAGTGCACGGCAACCACGGCTTCAAGATTTCTTTACACTTTTACCTACCATGACTCCCCAGACCCCAAAACTACCCTCCGTTCAAATGTTAGATATATATATCCGAACAAAAACACCAGAGGTGCAAAAAGTGCAGCCAAGTTCTTTAGCCCTAAAAAGGTGTGAAATGGGAGACGGATGAGCCAAGTTCCTTGGTGACAGCATGTAACAATAACAAAGGAACTTGGCGCGAGCTGGCAACAGCCTTAGGGTTGGTGACGGTGGACATAGTGGGTTTTAGGATCCCCACCACCTCGATCGAAGTTCCTTTGTTCCTCTTACATGCTGTCACCAAGGAACTTGGCTCATCCGTCTCCCATTTCACACCTTTTTAGGGCTAAAGAACTTGGCTGCACTTTTTGCACCTCTGGTGTTTTTGTTCGGATTTCACAGCTTTTTGTACGTGTATAATATATATACTCGCTCGCTCCGCCTCGTTTAGGTCCTCGCCCCCCGTAGCTGGCTGCGCCCCCAACTTCGAGTTTTTGGGTACTTACGCCCCTTTATCGTAACCACTCTCCAGGACACTATGCTTCCAGGTTGCAGATTTTTCCCCATACCCACCACCCATGGGAATGCCATATTTATTGAAACATAGGGAAGCTTTGCCATATTTATTGTAACCTACTTGTGATGATACACCTTTATAGCAAATTTGCTTCCTGCTGGCGGCCCTAAAATCCACCATCACCAACCCTAAGGCTCGAACATCATCTGGTGTTTTGCTCGGATTTCACAGCTTTTTATACTTGTATATATATACTGGGTTCACCTCGCTGGGTGTGCTGCCCCAGAATTCCGTGTGCGCCCTAACTTCAAATTTTTAGGGCTACGCCCCTTTATTGTAATCAGACTTTCTGGGGGCAGCGCCCCATGCTGTGCAGACTTTTCCCATATCCCCTCGGGGGCTGCACGCTCATAGCGGTGGTTTGATCCATTTATTGAAACATTTTCGTGATGGTACACCTTCATACCAAATTTCGTTTCTCTAGCTTCAGTGGTTTGGAAAATGGTGTTTGGGTGGCTATGTTGAATTAAAGAAAGCGATTTTTAAAAAGTTTTCTTACATTGCCGTTACCTACTTGTGATGGTACACCTTCATACCAAATTTCGTTTCTATAGCTCGAATGGTGTGGAAAATGGATTATGAAGTCAGCCATTTTGGATTCAAAATGATGTCTTTGCAGATATTTTGTAATCTACTAGTGATGATATACCGTCATACTTCGAAATTTCATATTCCAATTTTTAACATCTTGTTTCTTACAGAACCTCAAAATCGTTGATTTCGCAATAAACTCTTGTTCCTGTATAACATGCTGACGTTTTGTGACACGCGGAACTCGGCTGCATGCACTGCCGTACGTGTTGATACTCCCCTCGATTCGCTCGCGTCGCTGCGCCAAGAATCCAACGGCAGGCCGCGCATCGAACTTGAGGAGTTTGGAGGAACTGCGCCCTTTTATCACAACCAGAATCTGCAGGGCACTGCGCCCCATGATGCAGATATTCCCTCATATTCCAGAGCGCTGCGTCCGAATGGGGAAACTTCCGCATTCTGCCTGTATAACATGTTCCTGGCAGTGCTAACGTTTGTGACGAGTAAAACTTGGTGGGACACGCAGGAGTATTGGAAGTTGGCACGAGGAACTAGGCTCATCCATATTCCATTTCACCACTTTTTAAGGTTGAAGGAGTTGACTGGACATTTTGCACCCCTGGTGCTTTTGCTCGTATTTCGCAGCTTTTTACACTTGTGTAATGTATATACTCGCTTCGCCTCATTGGGGCGCTGCCCCCAGAATTCCAAGATGGCCTCGCTGGGGCGCACCCCTTTATTGCAATCAGGCTCCAGCTGGGAACTGTAACCTAGTAGGGGAGACGAGCCGAATTTATTCTAACCTACTCGTAATGGTACACCTTCATACCAAATTTCGTTTCTCTAGCTTCAGTCATTATAAAGTGGGGCTTAGGCGGGCATTTTGGATAAAAGATGGACACATTTTTAACGTTTTCTTATATTTTCGTGACATACTCGTGATGATACACTGTCATACCAAATTTCATTTCTCTATCTCGAACGATGTGAAAAATGGTATTTCAGCTGCCATTTTGAATCAAAGATGGTGAATTTTTTAAAACGTTGTTATGTTTTCCTAAACTACTCTTGATAATACATCATTATGCCAAATTTCGTATCTCTGGCTCAAGCAGTTGGAAAATGGATTTATGACGCCCGCCATTTTGGATCCAAGATGGCGTCTTTAGAGATATTTTGTAATATTTTCATAATCTACTAATAATGTTGTACTGTCAAACTAAATTTCATTATTCTAGCGGCAGCCGTTTAGGCTGTGTATTCTTTAAAATTTTAGGGTTGGCGGCCATTTTGAATCCAAGATAGCGACTTTTTCCAATTTTTAAAAAGTTTTCTTAATTTGCTATCAATGATGTAGTTTCATACCAAATTTCACTGTTCTATCTTTAGTCGTTTAGGCTGTGTATTCTTTGAAATTTTAGGTTTGGCGGCTATTTTGAATCCAAGATGGCGACCTTTTCAAAATGTCGGAATTTTTCCTTTATCTACTTATCATCCTCTACCTTCATACCAAATTTCATGTTTCTAGCTTACTCCAAACACCCTAAACAATATGATGAGTGAGTGAGTCAGTGAGTGAGTGTGAGTGTCAGTTAGCCTAAAATGTGCAATTTCAGGGGTCCACAACTAGATGGAATGTCTTCTGTGTGTGTAACTGTGTGTCATATGACGCGAGCTTATTACAACGATAACTTGAATAACAGTTAACCTATTCAAATGAAACTTGTCACGCGATGTCTCTTATTAATATCTTGGATGTGTTCGTTTAGTCAAATGGTTCAGACCAGTGGTTTCAAAATGGCAGCCGTTTGAAAATTCAAGAACTTGCATTATATGTCGTCTAACGCGATCTTGTTAAGAAATTTGAAACAAATTTCGCCAGTCGATGGATCTTTCTAATATCTTGTAATCTATAATATTTGAATTGAAAACGATTGAACTTGAAATACAGAGTACGTGAAGAAACGGAAAGGCGCATCATTATATTTTGAAAACGTTTTTAAACTCTTTACTTACAGTTTATGTTGATGTACTTTTCGATGTCATTCAATGTACGATACGAACTAAGTGCTTCTTTTTGACGGAACATTTCGGGGGAACCCCCCCCCTCCTTGGCTACACCACTGAGGGTAGCCAATATTTAGACCAGTATTTCAAAAGTCAAGATTATGACATCTCTGTAAAACGTGTCTAATATCATGGGTTTCTAATCTGAATTTGCAACTACATTAGAAAGTAAACATATCTCAGATATATTTGCAGTTGTTGTTTAGTATAAACCTGGGAACATTTTGGATAATAGATAGAAAAAATGAATTATATGGGCGGTAACAGCACTATGGCTTATGCACGTCCCGATAGAACATGTTGCAGATATTCGAAAAATAAAACTGGTAGCCCGTATTTGGACCTTCTCCTATATTATTAGAGTATGCATTTAAAATGTGAAAGAAATGCCCATTTTTTACAGTGTAGAATTTTAAAATTTATGCAGTTATCAGTTATATCTTCCCCTCTTTCTCCTATTTAAAAAAATGGAGGGAAAAGAGAGTGAAATAGCACGGCCTCTTTATCATCAATAGAAGCAATGAAAGTGGAGACGGAGTGAAAGCATCTCTCTCTCTTTCTCTCTCTCTCTCTCTCTCTCTCTCTCTTTCTCTAGATGGAGTGCTTGGAGAACAGCAGATGAAACGAGGAACATAACAATAGCTAAGCGAATAAAGAAGAAAAGAGAATAAGACTGCAAAGAGGCATTTTGTTAATAGCAGTCTTATGTAGAAGAGAAAATGCCTCGAACGATTTTCCACTTGTCAGCCTCATTGACTAGATGAGATCAGCTATTTACTCGTGTCTTGCACACAACAGAGACAGAGAGAGTAGTTGTTTCCTCTATAAATAGAAGTGTTTGTACCTCAAACATTTAGGGTACGAAAACCTCAGTGATCATGTAACACATAAGCTATTCGATATCAAGGATATAAAATTACTACATGAAATATATTTTAAACGTTTTAAATATCACACATTTAATATGGCCCAAGCAGAATGACAACTAATCTCTTCTTACAGATTTTTTTCGTTTGTGGATTGCTAAAACCAAACGAGATATTTTAGCCTAATTTTGATTATAAAGTTTCTCAGTAAACCTAATGGATGCCGTAAGGTTATTTTCTCAGAACAAATATGTTCTGCACTGCTCCTCATAAATTAAGGAAAAAAATAAACATCGTAACAAAATTAAAATCGATAAATCCTCCTACACAAATGTCAACTTTGTACAACTAACTATAGGTTATGTCCATCGAGCTCTACGTAATACTGGAGTGACTACATGGTGTTGAAACATAGACGCCAGAGCAAATATTTAAACTCGTTTGTCCACTTCCAGTCTAATCCAATGTGAACCAAATTTTCAGTTCTATCTCAGTTTTGTACACTTCTTATCGCTGTGCGACCCGTTTTTATATTTAAGTCTTAATTCCTGAGTTATTCATATGACAGTATACCGTACTCTGCATATAATAGAAAATACTTCAAATATTATTTTAGTGTGTATTTTTTTACAGGAATTAAGACAAACCCAAAACGGGCTGCACAGCGATATCAAGCGTAATAAACTGAGTTAGAACCGAAATTTTGGTCCACATTGAATTAGATTGGAAATGGACAAACGAGATTAAGTGTCCTCTCCGCTTTCTGGCTTCATACATTCATGAAATTTTCAATGGCAACAGTCAGTCCAATATCGCTTTTAGATAGAGGTCACTGGAATAAACACTTTTTATGTATGCCAAATAGTTATGAAAATCCAACATTTATAGAACAAACAAGTTATCACACACGTGACGTCATTAAAGTTTTCAAGAATGTTAGAGAAGGATAACCAAAGTTAATAATTCTGAATCAGAACGTTAAAATATCATTCCGCCATCTTGGTGTTCAGAGATGAAGAAGAGTATGAAAACTGCTACCAAACAACAGTTAATCTGATGGATTTACGGTATGTTAGTTTTCAATCTCTACAAATTAACATATTTAGATTCTTACGTTCAGAAATAACCTAATCATTTTCACTTTATTCTTTACAACTTTCTCAAATTATGGCTGGGCACACCAACATGGAGGTCTGACAGTTTTACTCTCGGAGTCACGTTTCATAGTATTGACCTATTCTCTGATTCCAACAGACTTTTCAATGACACTACGTGTCAGGTAATGTGACAGCACACCAAAACGGGAGGATTTCGAAGGACGCAGAGCTCTATTCTGAAAATAATCAGAAATTTTCCATTCCGAAATCCAAGATTACTACAGCCCAGAACGGCTTCATTTCTAAAACAATGTTTCATTAGATTTTATAACTGAAGATTCCGAAGGACGTCTGGTGGCAGCCCAAAGCGACCTCACTTTGAACAGTATTTAAACCTAAACAAAAATAAAATGTACGAATGAAAATGGATGTTAATAGCTTTTTCACAAATAACATTTTGTGTGATAAATGTTGAAATGAACACAGAAAAATTGACAACCGCCGTGACCAAGACTCGAACCCGGATCTCCCAGTTTCCGGGTGGGTATGCTGTCCATTTACCATGCTGATGTAATTGACAGCATACTCAACCGGCAACTGGGAGATCCGAATTCGAGTCAAAGTCACGGTGGCTGTAAATTTTTGTGTTAATTTCAATGTAAGAAAATAGTTTTCGAGACCTACTTAAAGTAAAGACGGGCAATGGTGCACACTTTCTATTTAGCGCGTCATAACTTTGGAACAAAAAATGATAACTAAGTGTTTAGTACAACGATGGAAACCTTGGAATCGCTCCTACATTCCACCGTAAAATGAAAAAGGAATATTGAAATTTGTAGACCACAGACAATATTTCTTAGAGGTATGTGAAATTCCATTTTCTCCGGCACTATACGGGCAAAACGAAACATAACTTGATAGCAATATAATATTTTATGTAATAATCTAGAGTGTATAATGCTCTAGTGATATGTAAACAATAAAACATGATTTTAACAATATTACATAGGAATAAAAAGTAGAATGTGAACAAATTTCTGGCTTGTTTAATGTTCTGCCATTTCCAGAAAGTTTAACTTTTCCCTATTTTATCTTTGTCTCGTTGCCCGCTTTAATACTTTTCTAACGTTTAGGCAATACATACAACGTTAGTTAATCTTTTGCAATATCATTTCCTCGTATTATACCAAAGATAATATCGTATTCACCTTGCAAGGCCTGGCTGCCTGTTCTTCACCACCTTCTAAAAGGTCATTCACTCAGCTACAGGTCTTCTCTACTCTACTCGCGGGACAAGTAGCAAGCACACTTTTCCATTACGTCATAGAGTTGCTATTACTAACCTCTCTACAGTGGCACCAACCGTAAATTTTGTTGCTGTGCTTGTGCTCGGAAACACAAAATATCACTTTGCCCAACACAACAACTTTTCTGCGTTTTTCCCTTACATAGTCTACTAAACAATACCATTCTTTTAACCTAGGGACTACGTATTCCTAAACTTAGCTATCAAATGCAAGATGTCCCTGATAAGGTATGTAATCTGAAAGCTTGTTACCCCTAAATGAACTGTAGTAAGTTTCATGACTTTGTAAAATTAAATAAATCAATTATGATACATCTCATTACTAGCATGCTGGTCACGAATATGACGTTTGTTTTCTTTCAGAACTTCTCGAAGTAAAATAAATATATGTTTGGATCTTTTAGTGCATTTTTAGAAAAGCGATAACAGTTAGAATCTATTTAGGCCTAAGACATATTTTATAGTAACAAGAAATAGGTCAACCAAATTACTGTAACCTAAATATGTTACCTACGAGAGTATATACATATTCATATACCTCAATTAAGTTTGCCTTCGACTAGACGTTACCGTAAGTATACAATGTTGTCTTTCTTGTGTAACGTCTCATCCAAACTGAATCAAATCTTATTAACCTGTCTAAGGAATGTAAATGAAGCTTGCTTGCTTTAATCACGTTAAACGTTTTATCATAGACTACTTACTCTTTTGTAAGACGTAGGCTGTTTCTTAATGCGTATAAACTATAGAAGACGGTTAATAACAAAGTTTTACCATAACAAACAACCGTCTTCAGCGAAAGAATTTATAAGTAAATTTCCAAGGAGTGGGTGAAGAAATTAAGAAGTTACTTTATTATTATTATCATCCAAGGTTTGTTCGAAATGAAAGTGAACTGTCAACTACGTATTAAGCTTCCAAGTTTGTAGTTATTCGAAGCCAATCATCGCTTAATTTAGTTTTTATCTTTCCTCTCTTTTTTCAAAAATCTTCTTTCTCTCTCTCGCAATGTTGCCAGATACCGAGTAGACAAATTGATGGAACTTCAAAGGATTTTGGTTTTCCACTAAATGCCCTGAGGAATTTTAGGACTAATTACAAGAGCGCGCGCCTTTGTCGTTAGCGTCTGAAAACATGCAAACTGTCTTTGTTAACAGTTCATTGTAACGCAGAGTGGGGCGGAAGGAGGTAGACAAGGAGAAGGAAGAAGCGACAGATAAAAAAAAAATAGAGAGAAAATGAATGAAGGAAAAGTCACTTCCGAAAGAAATGAGATATCTTCTTCAAATTGATAAAAACTTGCACTACTGTACGAGTATAGGAGAAGCAAATATATCTATGATGATTATTGTTGTTAATATTATGAAGAAAATTAACTCCAGAGACTGTATAATTCACCCGATATTATAAAAAACAAATGAAATCACGGCGGATTAAATTGAAAGTGGTTATTCTAATTTATCTTGAATCGTGTCCGAAACTATGATCACGGGTAGAATCATCTGGAGGAATATCTAAAAATCCATCCCTCTCTTTTGTTTTCTTAAATCGTAAGTAGGATTCCTTTCTTTATTTTCAAAGTGTGAGTTACTTATTATGTTAGCTTCATCTTTGCCACAGTCTCGTCAACTTCCACACTTCCATACCTATTGATTTATTCTAGCTTTAACGGTAAGTGAAGTTCGACAGATGTTTAACAATGATGAGATAGACTTTAGATACTTCCCTGGATATCATAATGATTTGACCTAACTTAACCAATTTTGAAACTAATGTAACTGATTTTAAGTTTAAATAAACCTATCTACACTATTTTTAACGATCTGGACAGTGATTCTGCCAGAAATTCCCTGTGGGGTTTCACAATCCCAAACTCTCGAGCGCACCCCTCAGCTTATTATTATTATTTAATTTTTGCAATAAAAGCTCAGTAAAAGTTAATTTTGCAAAGCACTAAGATGCGCTTCTTCGCCGTTGCCGAGAAAATCGACTTTGAAATATTCGGCGTAAGATATATGGAGTTTATCTTTTATGTATTAAAATGTATATACATATAATTCCCTTTAATAATTTACAAGCATTATGTATATAATGATGTTTTTAAATACCTTTTTTCGCGGAAAAAACGAGTTTTACGAACTTCATTATGTTTTCCGCAAACAAATTTATATTCTAAGAATGTTATTGTTTCCTTTCATATATCACTCTGGTTCGTGCGACACTCCGGTTAATTCTTCTGAATGGTTTGGAATTAAATACAAGTGTATAATTCAATTATGAATAAAATTGTACGCAGCTTGAATGTCATATTTTATATTATGTTTTATTTCTAACCTCATTTGCACGTACACGCTTAAAAAAAGTATGATTACAGTAACCATATAACGCGATTTTTCATACTTGATTTTGGGACAACAATACTATGGGTTTCATATACCATACAAAAATTGTTAACCGTGTATTATCATTATGACAATACATATGGCTAGGTAGGTGTATTGTCATAATTACAATACTGTATGGTCAAATTCTGGTTTCTAGTTAAAAATTAACAAGATACTTTGTAAAATTATATTATACAACGCTGTATAGTTCAATTAACTATGGGGAACCATGTCTGATCATACTGTACAAATAAACATAAATTATACAAATATTGTTAGAAATTGACGATATTTTATTCCTGTTGTGACCATATGTGCTAAATGGCCTCCAGATAGAGAGGAATGTATTTCAACATAACATTGCAAGTAAATACAAATTCCTTGTTGGCGAAGCTTGGTTTCAGTATTAGAATACACCTATTACATTATACACATTGGGGATATAAACTTTAACAAATACATTATAACTGAAACGCCTTTCATTACATTGAAGAATAATATCATACGAAAAAATCATTAGCAGTAATTGTTGGTTACAAATTCAGAATCCAGAATGATCACTATTCCTGTTGTCTGGCGCTTAGAAACGGCAGCGATTGCAGCGCCATCTCTTGAGCACCGTTTAATCACATGAGCAAAACATTACTACACATTGCGAAATTTCTTCACATTACGTAAAATTGTACAATACATTTATTCTTCGTAATTACAACAAGAATACTCATGTCATAATCTCACATGAGGCCATAACAAGTCCTTCGTCTTCCTTACCTACATTTTTTATAATTTATCTTGATTCGAACAAACAATATGGCTTCTAAGCACATAGAGTCCCAGAAAAAAATATTGTAATATTAATTATACTTTTGTCATTTTCTGCGCATGCGCATCCAACAACCATACAGTATGGTTCGAACAGCAAGAAATATATTGTCAAACTTGTAGGTCAGGAAGGAATATGGTAACATCAACCATACGTATGATTTTCCCACCAACGTAAAATTTAACTGTACTTATTTAGGAAATCCCAACTATACAACAATACGAGATATAGTCAACTTAGCACAAGAGTATCGTTACCGCAGCTCAATTATGGTTACGATAAGTATAAAAATTAACAATAAGTTTAGCAATGCAAGTATAGTTGGATTTACCAGGGCTTTTTTTTTACAGTGTAATAATATTCTATTCTATTCCGGGAAGTAAATATTTCTTTGATGAGTCATCTTCTGCTTCCAAATTTTGATTCAAAATAGAATTATTCGTTTAAAAACGTCGTTCATACTTCTTACGTTAAATATAATCGGAAAACATTATGAAAAAAATAATAACATTCTTAAAATATAAATTTGTTTGCAAAATACATAATAAAGTTCGAAAAACTCGTTTTTTCGGCGATAAAAGTATTTAAAAACATTATTATATACATAATGTCTGTAAATTATTAAAGGGAATTATATGTATAAACATTTAATACATTGAAAATCTCCATATGAACTACACAGAATATTTGAGACTCGATTTTCTCAGCAACGCACATTGTGATTTGGCATTCTAGCGGGACAAAAATGGGCAATTGAAGATTGAGTAAGTATAATGACCTCAAAGTGCAAGCACTAATAATATATTTAAGCAATCTTTGTGCAGCGTGACGTAGTCACATGAGTTTAATGTTTCGATGTGATGTACTTCAACTATGTGTTAAGTTGTAATATTGTCGTATTCTTCAAGATACATGTACGTTAGCTGGATATTTCAAATATTGATTTACTAACGTTCAGAAGCACATGGGAAATTGTAGCTACATTTCAGATTTTAAACTGTTCATATTTCAACTTCCATTACACTTTTAGGTTCAAATATCTCTTTATACCATGTTACCAATAAATGAAAAATAAAGGTATGTTATCTTGCTTCAAAGAATCATAAAAAAGTTTGCCCAAATTTGTGCATCTCGTAATAGTTTTTCTCGTCTTTTACAGAATGCAGCCACGAATACTTCGCCAACACATATTTGATATGTGCAAACAGATAAGAAAGAAAGACCGAGTGGAGGCTATATGTATGTATATTTTCCATCAATTGAGGGTTTCTTCATTCTCATCAGATGTTAAAGCATGATCTAAAAAGTTCGAGAAACTCGTTTTTTAACGCGAAAAAAGGTATTTTAAAAAATTATGTACATAATGCTTGTAAACATTTTAATACATAAAAGAAAAACTCCGTATGTCCTACGCCGACTATTTCAAAGTCGATTTTCTCGGCAACGGCGAAGAAGCGCATCTTAGATTGCTTTGCAAAACTAACGCTTTTATTGCAAAAATTATGAATCCTAAATAAATTTTACGATTGACGGACTCTCCAAAAGACCAAACTGTGATCCGACAATCAGATAATCGAAC
Organism: Lepisma saccharinum; assembly: GCA_022664845.1. NCBI lineage: Eukaryota > Metazoa > Arthropoda > Insecta > Zygentoma > Lepismatidae > Lepisma > Lepisma saccharinum. The sequence goes on along the minus strand of JAGDQP010001436.1, from coordinate 28,165 downwards.
ACTCACTAACGCCTCAGACCGCACGACTATCTCAGTCGGAGGTTATCTTCACATCTCTGTTAGGGTGGCATTTTGTTCTTTCCGCAGATATGAGACAATTTCCATATGTTATTACTACTGTTAGAAACTTTTCAGCGTCAGATCTGTTCGTGTTCTGGGGACAAAACTTCGGTCTCGGTCTTTTCCTGAAATAAACACTATTCAAACGATACAATGTAAAATAAAGAAAGAATAAAAACCCTACCCTCTCTTCAGGGTCACCGAGTTGCAATCGAATCATAGGTATAGGCCGGGTCCCAAACCCTAACCTGGTCCAAGACATGACCTGATAGAACCAGTGACCCGTTTCAGCTCTGTCATCAATCTACTGGAAGTTAAAGAAAATAATACAAAAAACTTCATTTACCATGTGTGTAAATATGAAACCGGAATTTGTACATAGACGGCGTTAGCTATCACTGTGGTTACCGTAAAACTGCGTTCTTGGCGCCACTTGCTTGTTTTGACTGCTGATAACGATTTACAACTCACAACCAGACAATTTGTACCTACAAACTACGATGTGCGGACAGCATTTATTTTTTGTTACCATTTGAAGAAAACTGCTGCAGAATCGCATCGCATGCTTGTCGAAGTTTACGGTGATCATGCTCTTGGTAAGTCACAGTGCTATGCGTGGTTTACAAAATTTAAAAGTGGCGATTTTGACGTGAGGAACGAAGAACGTGGAAGACCACCGAAAAAGTTTCCAGACAGCGAATTGCAAGCTTTGATGGATGAGGATGACGCTCAAACGCAACAACTCGCGGATCAATTAAATGTGACACGAGAAGCAGTTTCCATACTTTTAAAAGCCATGGACAAGATTCAGAAGGTGGAAAAATGGGTTCCACATGCATTGACTGAACGACAGCAGGAAAACCGAAAAACCACTTGCGAAATTCTGCTCGCCAGGTACAAAAGGAAATCATTTCTCCATCGAATTGTGACTGGTGACGAAAGTGGATCTCGTATTTCGAGAATCCTAAGCGTAAAAGATCATGGGTAACTCCAGGAGAACCGGCGACATCGACTGCAAGACCAAATCGCTATGAACGGAAGACAATGCTTTGTGTTTGGTGGGATCAGAAGGGAGTGATCTATTATGAGCTGCTGAAACCTGGCGAAACCATTAATACTCAACGTTACCGACAACAAATGATCGATTTGAACCAATCCTTGCGTGAAAAACGACCAGAATATGACCAAAGATAACATAAAGTGATTGTGCTTCACGATAATGCACCCTCTCACACAGCAAAACCGGTCAAGGAAACGAATGCAACGTTTGGATGGGAAATCCTTCCGCATGCGGCTTACTCACCAGACTTGGCACCTTCCGATTTTCACTTATTTGCATCCATGGGACACGCACTTGCTGACCAGCGCGTCACATCTTACGAAAATGGCTTGATAACTAGTTTCCAGCACAAGAGGCACAGTTTTTTTGGTCTGGCATCCACACAATGCCTGAACGATGGCAGAAATGTATCGGTAGCGATGGCCAATACTTCGAATAAAATAATTCTTATCATTGTCATCCAAATCACTGTGTCTTTTCTGTACACAAATTCCGGTTTCATATTTACGCAGCTGGTAACATGGCTGTTATCAAGAGATAAATTCGATACATACCGAATGAGTAGTTACGTAGGTATTTATAAATAAGGTTTCACAATGGGATCAATGTCTATTCATTTTCTAAACGTCTGACTCACGTCCAGCCAGCAGATTCCTTACATTTCCTCTGCATAAATAATAAAGGAAGCTGTCGGCAAATTCCCCAGCCTTTGACTTAACAACAAAACACACACTTCAAGCGTCGTCAACTGGACGTGATGTGACACACATGAGTTACATGGATGTAATGATGATACAATATGAAATACTTAAATATTTACTAGTTTCTTTTAAAGGCAGTTTACGACCGTCCATCTAAGTATTAAATATTTTAAATGTCTTGTTTTTCTGATTGTAACAAAATGGCCAAAAGTAATCTACTAAGCCAAAAAAATATGGTACGATTTTTTTTTATTTTTTTATTTTTTGGTGGAATGTTGCACTAAAATCTTACTTTGCTGTTCTGTCAGAAACGGTAGGTCCTTTAAGACTTATTAGTACTTTTCATTCATTCACATCTTACTTTTTCCAACTGTCTTAGCGGTCGATTAATATTCCTTAATACTCTCAAAAAGTTGTATTCGTCTTCTTCCTCTATTTGCTCTCAACCGCTCCTTCCATTGCATTCCTCACAAGGAAACCGTCTATGAGATCATATCGAAACCTACCCTGAAATTTTTCTAGGAGTATCTACGTTCTATAGAAATAAAATAGCTGCCCATATTAATTGCAAAGTATCGAGATAGAGGCTGGAATATTGGTCGATGTGTACAAAAAAATGTATTTTTATGATTCAATAAACATAAGTAATTTCTGTTTCACTTTCGTCCTAGAATGCATCACTGCCGAGCTGTAGCGTCACATCCCACATCACAGCACCCTTCGCCAGGGACGTATTTAGGGTGGCTGGACACCCCAAAATTAATTTCTTTTCTAAAAAACTGGGCAAAAATCTATGGATTTTACAAAAAAAATTGGGAGGGTCCAAACCCCTAATTACGTCCCTGGTGAAGAGTGCTGTGGTGTGGGAATACAACTCCACAGTATTTAATTCCAGGACGAACGTGAAGCAGAAGTTTCGGTACTTCTGTTTATCGAATCATAAAAAGTACGCTTTTGTACACTTCGACCAATATTCCAGCCTCTATTTCGGTATGTTGCAGTTAATATGACCAGTTATTATTATTATTATTTTGTATATTATTAAATATGAAAATGAAGTAAATTCGAAACAGAATTGACTATGATTTATTTTAGAAGCTACGGCGAATTATTGTACTAAGTTATTGATAGATCACTTTTTATATTGTTAAATATAAGATATTTTGAGATAAATGGAAATAAATAGTATATGAACCACTACAGTCAATAAGTTCGTGGACTGGACGCAGTGTGGCGCTGGTGGTGTACTACAGCTGAGACGTGACGTCCAGGAGCAATCAGTGGAAGTTCGTCTCTCGACCCAGCAAGAGGCAGGTGTGTGCATAGAGTGTAAACAGACGTACTATCTCCGTTGTGAAAGGAATTGAATGCGCCGAAGCGGACTTGGAGAATGTTGCAGTTTGAGCAACGGGAAAACATCAATTTTTACCAAAAACTAAGCAAATCCGCAACAGAAACGTTGCAGATGATCAGGCAAGTGTATGGTGACAACGCCCTGGGCCGCAGTGCTGTGTTTAAGTGGCACCAACGTTTTGGGGAGGGGAGAAACAGTTTAGAGGATAATGAACGTACTGGTCGGCGAACAACAGTCCGAACTGAACGCAAGATCGAAGAGGTTGCAATGGTGGTGCGCGCTAATCGTTCCCAGTCGGTAGACGGCATCGCAGTACGGATCAGCCATGGTACGTATCACAAAATTCTGACGGATGACTTGAACATGTCGCGTGTCACCCAGCACCGAGTGTCACGCATTCTGACACAAGACCAACCTGAAGAACGGATGACAATTTGCGGTGACCTGATCAGTAGTGCTGACGCTGATAATAACAGAAGATGAAACATGGTGTTTCCTGTACGATCCACAACTAACGAGACAAGCAGCCAGCTGGAAATCGCCATCATCTCCAAAACGCAAAAACCCGAGACAAGACAGGTGACAAGGGAAAGTGATGCTTGAAATGTTTTTCGACTCGCAGGGAATTGTCCACATGGAATTCATCCCACAAAGAGCAACTGTCAACAAGACTCGCTACAAGGAGATCCTTCGCCGCCTATACGCGAGTCAATACCTCGTAAGCGTCCTGAACTTTGGCGCAGGAAGAACTGGATGTTGCTGCACGACAACGCTCCTGCACATCGCTCTGTCCTTGTCCAGGAGGAGCTGGCAAGGCAGTAGATCACCGTTTTGCCATATCCTCCATACTCACCTGATCTCGCACCATGCAATTTTGATCTCTTTCCCCGTTTGAAAGCTAAGTTACGTGAACGTCGCTTTCATTCTCCCGAAGAGGTCATCACTGTCACAAAGAATACCCTACGAGAGATGTCTGCTCACGCCGATATTTTTCAAACATGTTTTCAACGGCTCTACGAACGTTGGCAGACATGCATCGCTGCCAACGGTTACTATTTTGAAGGTCAATGTGGATCTGTGTAAGTATCTTTGTGTGTGTGGACGTTTACGCTGAGCACAGCAACCATGACGACTGGTCTACTGGTTGCCTATATTCTAGGTGCCAGTCCACGAATTTATTGACTGTACTGATATA
>JAGDQP010001436.1:0-23695 GCA_022664845.1 Lepisma saccharinum | reverse complement strand
ATATATATGGGCAACGCCCTAGCCGAGCTGGTCTACCGGTTCCCGTAAGATCACCGAAGTCAAGCAGCTCTGCGTCTGGTCAGTGCTTGGACGAGTGACCGTTGCAGTACTCCAGATGGTGTTGCCTGTGCGGCGTCTACCCAGCGTCGTGAGGCCAATTGGGGAGCTACCTGAATAAGGAGGTAGCGATCACAATGAGAGCTTCGGCTCTCCTCTCCCAACCCGTCTGGTCAGCGTGGGAGCAGTAGACCAATTTCTCCCTGAGGGGAGATGCCTCATCCACTAGTGGATTGAATATGGCTTTGATTTATTATTATATATATATATGGATGACCCGGTGTAAGATGCTAAAATAGAACTTATTAAATACCATGCGGTTTTTGTAGAAGTCAAAAAGTGTTTAAAATAATATGTAGCATCGTTGTAATAATGAAGGATTTGGACATGTTACTCTTGATTACTAAATGTAAACTAGACATATGAAAAGAATATTCCTCTACAAAGGAATAAGTGATTATTGATTATGTTGTAAGTAATTCTAGCTTTGGATAAACTTTAGCTACTCACCAGCATAATTACGCATTATGTATAGTACTCACGGTCTAAGAACCGGTGTGACTCTGCCTATGAAAAAACCTTTTATTTACTCGCGGAGACAACAGCAGGGATGCTTCCTATTGTGTTACGCTGCCAGCAGCCAATGGTAGGCATATTGCCACCTGCTATTTATTGGTGCTGCTTGTCCGTGATTGCACACCGGTTCTTACGCCGTGGCGACTCTAATTTAAAGACCCTGCCTGCTATCTTCTGAGCAAAGAGAACTTCTTGGAACTGTTAGGAAATACGATATGCAACGTAACCTAAACTAGACTGAATGTACATCTAACCTATAATATATATTACCTCTCTATAGGACGTAGATTCTCCTAGCAGATTTTCAGTGTAGATTTTGATATGATATCATTGACGGTCTCCTTGTCAGTGGAATTTCTGCATGAAAATGTCTTAACCAGTTTCCTTCCCTATATTTTGATGCTCGTTTCTCCGCTACTTTCTTCAGCACTTGTACATTACACAAGGATATAATTGAAGGCGTGGTTAGAGGACACTTCCATGAACCAAATCCCCCTAGCCTACCCTATATTAGGTTACACACACGCAACAATGTATATTTTGTTATAAATAATATAAGTAACTTAACAATAGGTAATAAAATGAACGCATGCGTGTTTTTCCATCAACCGTTCTCTCTCTCTCCGCTCCATGACGGTGGATAATCGAGGTTCTACTGTATTTATATAAAGCTAAAAGAAAAGATTAAGCCCAAGTAAAGCAAAATCCAAATACTTGAAAGAAAGCATGCTGAACTATGACTTATCCACTGAGCACGAGATTGTGGTGTCCAATGCCCAGTGATTCCGCCAGACTCCTCTCTGGAGGTGTCACCCCAAAATTCTCGAGAACACCCCCTAACTTTACATTGTTACGGTCAAAAATCAATAAAAAAAACCGTGCAAAACTCCACTTACACCTTCCCAATTTTGACTACACCTCCGCAAACTGAAAATGCTGGCGGAAACCATGCAAATGCCGCCTGGGCGGATGGGTGTTTATGGATTTTATTAACAGCATTGCACGCGATCATCGAGACAACCAAAGACTGAGGTTTAGGAAATGGTCCATGCAATATAAAGTTTCGAAAGAAAACATGATCACTACAGAATAATAATAATAATAATAATAAACACGAAGGACGTTTCAAAACATTTAAAAATGGAGAGAGGGGACGATTGGACCTCCTTATGCCATCCACAAACAAATTTTGTCATGACTCGACAGCGAAAGAAGCTTCCTTGGACAAGTGACAACTTAATGCAACCTTAGTAAGTCAAGCCAAAAAGATTTAAACAAAGGTGAATCCAGCAGTCTAGTTTACAAGAATCAATGCTGAAATAATCTTGAAAGAACAAGAAACAAAAAAAAATGTTCTTTTTTTTAAACAAAAATAAAACGCTGTCTGAGCCAAAATTGAAACTGAGACCCACTTAATACTGACCCACTACTATAGATACCACACCACGAAACCACTCACCCTAGTTTGCTTTCCTAGATCTATGTAGGCCTATACCTAGTTCATCACATCGCAAGATATGAATGACTATTGTAAAATGGTAGGAAATGGCGGAGACGGCGAAACAATCCTAGCACGTGATGTGACTTCAGCGCACTGAGACTACAGGGAAAAAACAACGAAACAAAATTGAAATGGATTTCAAGTTTTACAAGCTTCCTCGTATAGCTAGCTGCTTGTTTTAACAAGATTGAATCAGTTTAGTTATAAAAACAGCAACTATGCTGTTGAGACAGGCCAGCAAGGATCAAATGTTAAAAGCTCAAAGCAAGTGACTTACAACCTTGTTACAAGCTAGCATGCTATCTTAGTATTAGCTATGTTGTTTCTGATCTTATTTCCCACAGAATATTGCAATAAAAAATACCTGTTCTTAAAATCGTTACATTCAACATCTGTTTTGTGGTATCTACATATTACGAGCAATATTTAATGCATGATTTCTTCCATTATCGCCACCATCAGAATGTTTTAATTTTTTACTTAACTAAGCCTATAGGTGCTTCTAACGAAGGATTATAAATCTGTTTTAAAACTACTAACGAAGAACGACAGAAGTTTTGATTGCTTTTCTGTACCCCTGTGAATTGCTCCTAGCCAAACACATTTATATGCAGTCTGCAAAAACTTTAGAATTGAAATTCAAATTGAATATTACTGTCGCTTCTCCTCCCCCTCCCCTTCCCCTCTCTCTTTCTGTTTTTGTTAGCAAAGAACAATGTAGACAAGAAAATTACACAAATCAATAACCTTTCTATTTGGTTGAATTCAATGAACACATTATGGAACAAATCATGTAATTTATATTTGAGTAGAATTAGAGGATTTGTTTTTATTTAATACTAACTTTTGTTAGTTGACAAAATGTTATTACGTTTTGAAATGTATTTTAATATTATTATACCATGATTGATTTTTTCTTGTACTAATTTTCTGTCTAATAAATATTTATAATAATAAAAAAGTTATAACAAACCAAAGTAGATGAAAAACTTACCCGAATTGTGAAATAGAGGTATACTGTGGAACACAGGAGAGATGATTAATTATTGGAGACATGAATGCTTGGGTTATGCCTTTTCACATATGTTATGTGGGAGGCAGGAAGTTCGAATTATAATACACTAGCCCAACATAGGAATGAAATTGTTTCGTTTAGCATTTCTCTGCTGTCTACTTGCTCATTTCACTTAAAACAAAATTTTATTTTCTTTCTTGTGTGTAATGTAATATAAGGTAGGATGGGGGAATTAGGCATGATTTTCATTAAAGCTTGCGTTGCTTGCGATTTGGGTGAATAGTCAATTGAAACACATGTTTACTTACCTTACAATAAAACACGCAATAAAACATATGTTTCAATTGGCTGGCTACTCACCCGAATCACAAGCAACGCAAGCTTTCTTGAAAATAAACCCTTAAAGTCCAGAGCTGAAATCACTTCACTGTTGGTCAACCGAACATAGCTGACCTGCTATTTCATAACAGTCGTGACGTGAGTCAGAGCGCGGTTGTCCACGGAACAGTGAAAACTGTAGTAGCGACGTTCTCGCACACAACTTCGATAGTAGCGACACTTGTGTTTAGGCCCGTCGTCTGCAATACTTCGTGTGTTGATCTTACAACACTGTCACGAGACTTTATTCTAGGTAAGACCCAATGCGACAGATGGCGACAGAAGCACTTCTTGATTCTACGTATATTATAGAAAGTTAAGTTTCTACTTGTATTTCAGTGGTCAGTCCGCGATCAGGTTCACGTGTCGGGAATAGAAGCACTGGTCCGAAACCTGACCCAATCTTCACCGGAGTGATCTGATTGGTCAGGTGACGCGGTCTTGAGTGAAATGACTCCACTGACTTTGTGATCTGGAACCCGATTGTTATTTGTACACCCTTGGTTCTATGTTTGTTCTTTTCGGGGATATATTATTTCCACATGTTATTACTAGTTCAGATAAGATAAAATGAATTGTATGGGCGGTAAATTTTATGGCTAGTGTTAAGAACTTTTCGACAATTAATTTTCCGTGCTCTGGGGATAACACCCCTGTTTTGTTCACTGCCTCAAAGATGCATTGTTCAAACGCAACAACGTATTATAAGGAAATAATAAAAACTCGATGTAGTTATCAGATATCAGTCAACATCAAATGGCAAATAATTTTGCTGATATTGGAGATAGATCGCGATCGATACTGGTGATCTATATTCATCGCTATCGAAAAGTGCTTATCTTTCACTGAAAGAAATTTAAATGGAACTACTTATATTTTTACAGTAGCATTAGAGAAAAGTAAATATTGATTGTATCCTGTCTTTATTCCACTACATCTCCTATTTTTCGTCTTGATGAACAATTCAAAATTTCTCAGTTGTCTGCGACTGGATTCGAACCTGGACATTTGTTTTCAGACCGTCGTTTTATCCACTACACTACGAAGACACCTGTTGTGAATGATACGTCAATTATACACTTCCTCAATTCAGGCATGGTATGTGGTGACGTAGACAGTATTTTCATTCCAGAGTGACTTTAAGCAGAGTCGGACCAGATTCAAAGAACATACCCGGTTACCTGGTTCAAAACGACCCGGCAGAGCCGGTGAAAAGTGACAGTTCTGCATAGCATCTCTTTGTGTTTCCATTACGTAGACATTTTAGAACACTAGAACACACACGACGCTCTACCGAATGATATTGGGCAATGTCAATCGATATCACGCAATAACTTAAGACAGTGATATTTCTCTAAAATTCATGTTTTAATCTGCTCCTTTTTCATGTTTTCTAGATAAAACACATTCCTTAAGTTTCTGGAATATCGTACCACGCCAGTGTCGATCGAAATTGATACAGAACGGCCAGCTGTGATCGATTTTCGCGTTATTGGCCCGATATTCTTGTCCATAGGATCGAGACTTGGCGCCATTCAAGCTAGAAATAAGAATGTTCGGGGAGGCGTTCCTCAACCATACCTTCAATTGCATTTCTGTGTAATCTGTAAGTGCTGAAGAGAGGGGCGGAGAGACAAAAGATAATCGAAATATGAAAATATATGGGAAGAATCTGGTTAGGACATTTCCACGAAGCAATTGAATACTGAGGAAAGCAATTGAGGAGGAAAAGAGGAAGAAGGCAGATACAACTTCTTGAGAGTTTTAAGGAATATAAATCGTACACTATGGCAAATTAAGAAAAGTAAGTTCGGAATGAATGCAAAAGGTCTAATGTGCTTTGAAGAAGCTGTCACTTCTGCCAGAACAGAAAAGTACGATTTCAGTGTAAAAATCCACAACAGTAAGATTTCGCCAGTACCACCACCCATGTGGGGTGTCACCCACCAAATCCGCGACAGCATCCCCCAACTTTTAAAATATGTATGGTCAAAAATCGATAAAAACCTGTGCAAAAACTCCACTTACACTCTCCCAATTTTCATTTTACACCCTCCAAACTGAAAATCCTGGCGGAATCCCTGATCCATAAGACAGACCGAACGAAAATTCTATCGTTTCTTTGCCATATTTTCACCTTATTAAAATTACTCCCGCCCGGTAAACGGGGTAATAAGTATCAATTTTGTGGGGGAATAGGCATAAAATTTCAGATAAAAATTTAGTTTCATGGGTGTGAATGCAACATGCATATTAATCACGTGATCATGCATCATACAACACCTCAAAGTAAAAAGTATTTTTGATTTTGCATACTAACATGAAAAATAATAAAATATATAACAGATGTTTCAGAGGTGCTTATTACCCCGGCTCTGGGGTATTAAGTACACAATCTTCGGTGTATGAAGCACACTTAAAATGTGCATGTCTTAACAAGCACACTATCATTAATATGAAGGCAATTGCTTTATAATCCTGCACCAGTACATAGTTTGGTAAACTTTGTTTTATATGGGCCAGTCTATAACTGTTTACTTAGGCCTAACGCCTTACACCGCACGGCTACCCGGTTACATAGTTTGGTATTAGAATGTTGGATAACACAATAGAACGAAATAAAATACAGACATATATAAGAACAAAACATTTCACATTAAAGGCCTTAAAGTAACACAGGCTCAGGCCACGAAAGGGTGTAGGAGAGGATGTTGGAAGGTAGTAGGCCATCGCCTAGTTTGTAGGTACAGTTCCGGTATTTGCCTGGTGTGACTGAGGAAAATCCCTGGAGAAACCTGTAAGGGTGGGTGGCCACTGGCACTTCATCAATGTCATTCTCTCCGGTATCCACAACAGTCCTTACTGACCTCATTTTTTTCCACAATGGTTTGTCTGATGCTAAACAAAGGGTTTATCTTGCCTTAATACTGCATTTCACATAACATTCCTTTTAAATGAGCAATGGCACGGAATCCAGTTTGAAAATATGAATAAAACCCATGCTACGCCTATCAGGAGACAATTTTTGCCTCATCTGTAACAATATATTTTTACGTACACCTAATTTATTGGGATATATTCCATATTCATATATATTCTCACCCACAAGATATCTGCCTCAAGATAATACAAAATAGGTGTGTCCCACAAACGTTTTCAACCAAACAGCAGTTTATTTTCCAAACATCATATCCAATTACTGTGTTACCTTGACAGGTGTGAAGTTAAAGTCAAGACACATTTATTTCATAAGCCATTTTATTATGACATAACTCGGATTTAGTGCAGCAAGAAAACAACAAAATAACTGCTTCTCATGATTATATGAGTCCTAAACTACTGATGGATTCTCTTTATGACCAATAAGGCTCTGTGAAGTGAATATTAAACACGGTTTTCAACAAGCTCTTAACGTGACCAGTGACGATAACAATTTTGCAGAAATGTTTGTAATACAAGATGATGTACTGCCTCAGGAAACACAGACAATATTATTCTGGGGTCAACAGTCACGAGACAGGATCGGCGGCAAAAAATAGAGACAAACTGAGGACCACAGGACAAGAATGTTCTTTGTCCATTTTATTTATTTTACAGGAAAGCGTCTTAAGGCTCAATGGAAGTGGGTTTTCCCCCTTTTTCGTTTTACGTCAATTATTCAAAATTCATTGTAGGTAAACAAAATTTAACTGTCACAGACCAAAGTTCGTTTCATCCTTTAATAATGAGTTCAATTAGCTTTAAGGAAATGTTAGTAATAACTTCAGGATTGTGTGCAGACACTTTTGGAACATTATTCTATCCCAAAGAGTGTATGCACATAATCCTGCAGTTATTACTAACATTTCCTTAATTAATTAAAACAAATTGTACTCATTATTGAAGGACGAAACGAACTTTGGTCTGTGTAAGTTAAATTATGTTTATCTGCATGGAATTTTGAATAATTGACGTAAAACGAAAAAGACGGGAAAACCCACTTCCATTGAGACCTGAATATCAATTAAAGATTCGTTTGTAGCAGACGGACTATGCATGTTATCTTCATGCATGATAGCTTATTAAAAAGCCCCTTCAGAGGCCTCTTCCCTCCAACGCCCACATTTTAACGTTTTTCAAAATATTTCAAAAACTAAGCGCATAGCGCACTAGAACCTACAAATTACTATGAAATACAATGGACAGTGATCTCGAGATCTTCTCTATTGATGAGTGATACGTTTTCAAAGATTATGACGCCATTATTTAATTGAAGTCTCAGCACTCAACAATCGACAAGATATCGAGATCGCTGTCCATTGTATTTCATAATAATTTGTAAGTTCTAATGCGCTGCACGTTTAGAAGGTGGCAAACAGCTAATAAAATAAAAGCTCCTAGGAAGTAAAATCGTATATTAAATTGAAATAGACCTAAACGTTTTTAAAATTTCAATACCGGCACGCTAAGACATTTTTATGTTATTCCATACAACCTACCTTCATCTCTAAAATTCAAAACCTCGGGTCAACTCACATAGGCAGGTCTACTGCCTTACTGGAGTTAGTAATAACACACGCCGATCATAATAGTAAAGGCAACGTTTAAAATTGCCGCTGCCTATCGGGGATAATGAAAAGAAAAAAACTTAACCTGACCTTTCTAACCTCCACTTATTATAATAGATATGATAATATAAGAACGTTTTTGACAGGAAAAGCGAAGAAATAATAGAATTTGGCATATTACAATTACGACCATATTTTACTTTTATGATCCGACGCTAGTAACAGCGATGCCACGACAGGCTCCAGAGAAGATAACAAAAGTACACTACGTGATGCGAGACAATGTTAAGGCCGTCGCGTCGGCTGGTCGTGTTGTTTGGCTAAAAAACCAATAGAAAGGGCGGCACAATTTAACTTTGCCCCCCATAGGAAAATTTCTAGATCCGGCACTGGTTCAAGTAAACGAGAAACAACCAACAGAGTCCAAAATGATCTCTTGGACTATAGTGGGCTCAAGTCCTAGTGACAATATTCTGACAGATGTTTCTCAGGAATGTTATCAGTTCCATTAGGCAAAGGCCGGAATGGTATCTGGAATTTAGATCCTGCCCAATATCTTCCCCTTTCTTGGGCCTAGTGACGTTATCGCTCCCGTAAGTGATGGATTTCATTCAGAGACACGTTTTCAACCCATGAAAGTAAAATAAAAAATACCTGCATACATATGTGACTGGTTAGTTGGTAGTAGAGACTTTTCGGGAATTTCGTGTACTATTCTCAGAGATTGAGATTTGGACTTGTTTTATTACCATTACGTCAAAATCTCTGTTAAATAAAAAAAAAATCTTGATGTGGGATGGAGAAGCGAATATATACCCACGAAAGGCGAAACTTTTAAAAGAAACTCCTGAGCGTCCGCAGTAGTGATTTGAGGTTTGTTTCTCGTTAACTGCATGATATCTCGTTAACTTGTGAGTGTGTGTTTCTTTTTGGACGAATCCTGTCGTCAAGAAATTGTCTTGATTCAGTGAATCTTGTTAGGCCCACTGTTTGGCGAGAGGTAAATGAGAAACAAGGAAAGCCAATAAAATTTAGAGCAAGAAGAATAAGTAATAGCGTTTTCTCCCTTTTCCCAGATACGAACATCCGAGCTAACGACATTGTTATCGGGACAACGACGGACAAAGCCGTGATTTGATCATCGAGGGAGTTTCGGGATATTTTCGGAAATTGAGCCAAAAGCAATATCGTTCGTAAAATGGAGAACTCATTTCAATTCTACTTCCAAGAAACTGCAAAGAAAAATAAGGGTGACCTGATTTTTACTATCGTAGTGAATGTGGGAAAAACATGTTATTGTAATTGATCTTATTATAGTTTGTAAAGGTTCACTCTCTCTTCATTCTCCCTTTTTTTTCTCTCTCTCTCTCTCTCTCTATATATATATATATATATAATAAAATCTAATTTCTAACAGTATCATTTCCATACTATTCGTGGAAGACGTCAGTCAATAAGCGAATGCATTTTTATTTGTCTTGTGGGAGCGTTTAGTTTGCAAACAATACAAAAAAACTCTTTGTGAAGTGTGATTTGCTAATGCTATATAACAAAAACAGGAAGGGTTTGGTCGGCCTCTCATGCACGCGCTAGCCTCGTGCTTCACTTGCGATTTTCCTGCATGACTCAAACCAAGCCCACCTAGACAATAAGGCTTAACGGCTCAACAATGACGTCACCATCAGAAGGTCATGCAGAGTTCCATAGGATAAATTTTAGTAATTTGTTCTTGCATTTTCTGTTGAAATGTGAATCTAAATAAGCCACATGCATATCTAGATACTTAAAAATTAAACCTGTATATATTAAATGTTTCTCTACTGGAATGTCACACAATTGTCACAAATTCATGTAATCATATCAGTTTAATAAATTTCTGAACGTTTAAGGACTATGTAGTAGTAGCATCGAGTAAAAAAGCTTTCTATTGATAGAAAATTTTATATTTGTTAAGATCTGCTTTCAATCAAATTATGAAAACAATTTCAACAGTAAAACTGCCTCTAAAAATTTTATTCATTTATTAATGTAGGAGTTATTTAAAATAAACTCACAATTTATACGTGATCCTAGAGGAAGAAAAATAGGAATTAAGATGTAGACGACTGCGAAGTTTTAGCAGATGTGACAAAATGTTCCAGATAGATAATATTACGTCACTAAATAGGTTGGACTCAAGATCTCTCCCGCATCATGCTGTCACTTACCATATTTTAGGTTAGATTCATATTATAATAGTTCAGGTAGAAACGTAAAATATTAGCTTCAAGTTTACTTTCTTGCCTTTATGTTAGGTATGGGGGAAGTTGGGTTAAGGTAGGTCATTATGCCATTCCATTCGAGAGAGAATCTACAATTCGTTCTAATAAAACGTACAACAAATAAAAAACAACAACAAAATACAAATCGAAAGTATTTGGTAAACAAAAGACAGTAAACCTAATTCTTTATAAAAGACAGTAAATTTAGTTACAGTATTTGCAAATATTTAAACTTTCGGTTAAGGCTACATTAGCTACAAATACGATAACTTAATTGAGCTACTTTTAGCCGTCTTTAGGTTTACTTGATATTAGGTTAGGTTAAATTGTATTATGCTTTTACAGTATGTTTCCCAATTAGAGAGAATCATGAAACTTATAATGTAAGGATACAGTCTTTCCTTTTCGGGTTATAAGTATCTCACAATTCCGACTCTTTTCTGCAAGTAACGGAGATCCGATTCTGTTGCAGCATTTGTCACAGAATCGATTCACCGTTACGTAGAGGAATGACTCGTAACTGTGAAATGCCTATAATCCCAGAAGGAAAGAAGATAGACGTGCATTAAAATTCTCATAATTCATCGAACTTCAGCGCGTGTAAAGACTTCAGAGTTTATGTAGTTTGCTAGATTTCATAATAAACTCACCTAATCTAACTTAACATAACATTTAAGCGAAAATAGACATGGCTGAAAGTAACTGATTTATAGGTATTTAGTTAACCTTAGAATTACTCTAACTCAAACACTCCTCACACAATAACATGGACTGAACAATCCGGGACAGCACCTGCAGACGCTTTTTCCTTGATTTTGACATTTTAAATATCCTTTATGCCACCATCACTTATTACCGATTACAAATTTGCTCCGGTTGTGAAAAGGCTACATTTAGTTCACTTTTTTGCGTATTAACTTTATTACTAATTCCCATGTTATTATATTTGTATTGACTGGTTGAAATGACCCATTAGACCAGAACCATTCCTGAGATCTGGTCTGGTCTAATAGGTAGGGCGGAAATGGCATTAATTACGCCCATCCATGCCACATTTGTTTAAACAATTGCTGTTTTTAATAATATTTTTAATATATGACAGTTTAACAGTCTATCAGTCTTTATAATTGCTGTTTTAATGTCAGTTGATTACCAGTTGCTATAGTTACAGTCCGCCATAGGCGTCAGTTCAACTCTTTAAGAAGGGGGTTTACAGTTTCGAGTTTCGTTTTTCCCATCAGCCGACATCCAGATGGCTCTGTTACAAAGTCGAAATCTTGCTTGGCTAAGGTTTTCATGACTTGGTTCCTTGTCATCGTCCATGGAAAAATTCCAAGAAGGGTCCACAAGAATCATTTGTGGTTTGAAAGGACAGAAGAGATCTGTCTCTAGTCACAGTCATTTTAAGATGTATATTTCACTATTAATTTACAATTTCAAACTTAAAACACTATTACATGAAGCATTGAACCACTATATGACGTTTCTTGTTAAATTTTCGAGGAATGAAGGCCAAAATCACTATAAAGTTGAGCAAATTAAACACTAAGAATTTCAGCAGCTTCCATCCATTAAGCCGCCATCTTGCCGAATCCTCGTGAAGAGAACCCGAATAAAATAAGTCATAGAGTTAAAAAAAAATAGAGAACATACATGACGTCACATTAAGCCAAATTACGGTTCATCAGCAGCCATCTTGTGTGGCCCCATTAGAATCCCTCTATACCCAGTACTGTTAGGATTGCCTTTTTCGATAGGAGGATGAGTGCACCTCAGAGAGGCAATACTCGGAAAAGAGGGTCTCTAAATATGGGACAAGTTAATATGGCTGAAATGCCTCGTCCCTTCTGTCTCTTGGCTTCATTCCCCTCTCCGACAAAAGAGCCTAAGGTTCCCTATATTTAGATTCCTAACTCTATGATAGAAGTGAATCGTAACTATAAACCATCGAGCTCTACGTAAACGATACTGGAGTGACTACTCAGTGTTGAAAGATAGATGACAGAGCAAATATTTTAACTCGTTTGTCAACTTCCAGTCTAATCCAATGTGGACAAAATTTTCAGTTCTAACTCAGTTTTATACTCTTCTTATCGCTGTGTGGCCTGATTTGTTATTTAAGTCACTTCGTGAGTTATTCATGTAAGAGTATATCGTACTCTGCATAGAATAGAAAATACTGCAAATAATATTTACATTTTTTGCAAGAATTAAGACATGAATCATAAAACGGGCCACAGCGTTATTAAGCGTAAAAAACTGAGTTAGAACCGAAAATGTTGTTCATATTGGTTTAGACTGGAAGTGGACAAACGAGATTAAGTATGCTCTCCGCTCCCTGGCTTCATATATTCATGAAATTTTCAATGGCTGCAGTCAGTCCAGTATCATTTTTTGATAGAGGTCATTGCTATAAACCATGTACGCGTTAATCCATATTTGTTCCCAGATTGTCCAAAACAGTGAAGGTTAGGTTTCTGTTAATTGTTTCTCTAAACAATCTCTATGATCTAAACTAAAATTAATAAAATCGTCGTTTGCTGAGTTTATGATTTAATTCGTTATGAATCGGATCCAAAAGCATTATAGTGATAGGAGTGTTTCGTCAATCGGAGGATTATGTACAGTCCATCTTTAACATTACGTATATTGCCTAAACATACTTGAGAACTGCGTTCAACTCAAAACTATATTTGCGTTAATAGACTGACTGTGAATGCACTTTGAATGATCCAAATTGAACGGGAATTAGAATAGTTTCTTTGTTTATTCATCACTGACTTCAGAGTTTGTAAAATTAGGTTAGATTATGTTATAAATACTAGCTAAACTTATGCTTATTTAAGAGAGACTCCAACTGAATTGTTAGGTGTAAGCTATATTCAAACAGTGTGTGATAGTGAGAACTGTGTTTCTTAGTGGCCGGTATAAAAATATCTAAAGGCAATAAATAAAATTCAAATGTATTTATTTGTGGGAACACAAACACGAACACAAACTACTACCAGTAAGTAATTCAATCATCAGTAACTATATATTTCTATGTTTATTTCAGTAATGATACGTGAACTACGTTAAACGTATTAGCTTAGACCTCATATGAGGTCTATGGTATTAGCTAGAATGACACCAAACAAACGCAATAGCAATATTTATACTTTCCCTAGTATCAGGGGAAATCATTAAGTTTTCCTTTGGTATTGAACTTTCCTAACGATGTGGTAAGTTAACATCCTTAGGCAAAGAGAATAAATTAATTTTCTGTTATTTTGTTGAACTTGCGTTACAAAATGGAACATAAAATTTTATTAACCATGTTTATTTATCTATTCTCACTAAAAGTAGGAAAGAATATTCCATAAATTGCGATATAGAAATACATGTTGATACTCTATCTTGGTCTCCCGGAAGTGGCATATTCAAGGCGGATTGGTTCATCTTTAAAGCCTAATATTTTTCGGTAGGCTCGCTTAAACACTTATTTCTATTGGTTGTTCATAGAAATCGTAGGCAAAGCACGGGAGACCGTGTACATGAAAAACCGGCCTTTCTTCGATGGTTTCGCATACACCACTTCGAGGAATTAAATTAGGAGACGCCCATTCCCACCCCTACTTCGAAAACAAATTGAATCCGAAAATGGCCGCCGCCCCGATTGTGTATATATCGCGGTCCGCCATATTGCGTTTGGAATACAAATTGAAGTACTGTATTCACAGACGTGCAAATAATCAGTTCATTCCTTATGTTTTATGGGAATTTTAACATAGTTACGAGTTGTGCTGCATTTGAATGTACAAAGAAGTACATCAAGAAGTCTCCTAATATCACATTTCACAAGTGAAAGAAAAATTTATATCTAAATATAAAATTTTATGCTAATTGATCACAGGAGAAAATTAAAAGTTGTTTCTGCACTTTTCATTATGCCGTTTTTTTGTGTTAAATCGAGAATTTAAAGAGAAGAATTACTGTTTTGAATTTTTCCAATATATTTTCTTTAATTCCAAGAAAACTGACTAAAGGAAATGTCTGGGGTATTCATTATATTTCATTTGATTTTGTATATTTGGGGCAAATTCGATAATTTTTCGTTGTGCAAATTATGATGTTCACTCTAGAAGATATGTGGAGCGATACAATATTTTATAAGCCTGACAAATAGATATGTGTATTCGTTTGTGTATTTAATCATAAGACCAAACCTTCACGCGTCAGTTAAAGTTGATCTACAATTAAATAATGTGTCATATATAGCATGTATATATAAAGTTTATGTGCGCTTGGTATCGCCCCCTTCCTTATGAAAATTCCTGGCTACACCCTTGGTCACCTTTGCAATTTCGTTCTCTCAAGTTCTGGGAGCGGTTCTGGATTACTAGCTTGTCAACAAGTATAATTACTACTACTACTACTACACACAAACACACACACACACACAAATTTGAACTTACTTGAACAAGCGATTCTTTATTAGGTGGCAACATTGTTAGGGATCCACAAATCGTTCCCCAAACTCGTAACAATGTTGGACTCGGAGGAATGGTCCAGGCACCTGGAAATTGCAAGCGAGAACTTTCTTCGTTTCACAAAATAATCGGCCGATTCAGTAGGAGTTGGAAGTTTCAGGTACTGACATGTAGTTGTAATTGATTGAATTATAGAATTGAAATTTTTCAAGAGAAAAAGTTTCGTAGTCAATATTTTCTTTTGCTTTGAATGCATCTATGTAGTTGCCATTTGCTGCATTTTTAGACTACTGGAATGTTTATAGTAAAAATGATAAAAAGTATTTCACATTCAATGATTCTTCTTATACTGAATAGGAATAACATATAACTAAACGTGTTTAAGATATGTTAAGGTAAATGTCCCTGAAATTGGCACTGACCAGTTATTGGCAAAAACAAATTAAGGTCGAAAATAATTTTACAAAATTGATATTGTTCCCGACACGTGACTTATTTTGAAGAAAATATGTATAATGGCAACACACACTCTGTAAAAGTGATTGACATCGCCACACCACGCCTTCGAATCCCTCTATCCCGCACCCCTTAAAAGTTTTTTGTTCGTTTCGTGAGTTTAGCGAAAGATAATGTAAACTCTTAAGAAGAGCATATCGTGGTAAGGAAAGCCAATACCACGTACGTACATTTTTTACGACTGTGAACTCAGCATCGCGTTTATCAGAAATGAATTGAAAATGTATTAGGCTCGTCCCCAGCAAGTTCTGAAGACCTCTGAGCATCAGTGTTACAGACTATCTTTAGTTAATAGCTATCATTTATTATTGTTAGTAGTAGTAGTAATGGTAGTGGTACTAATAATGAATACTAAGGCATTGATAATATTATTATGAGTAGCAGTACTAGTACTAATGAAAGTAATAGTACAAATAAAAGTATTGGAAGTCTCAAAATATCACAAGCTATTTTGTACAATGAAAAATTCATACTCTCAACGCAAACCATTTCACCTATTTTTCTTATGCAGAAATCACTTAGTTTGAAAAAAATAACTGTGGGAAGAAAGTTTAAGATCGAATATATTAAAATTTCATATCAGAAGTCTCCAAATATCACAAGCTACTTATTATTATTGCTATAGTAATGATAATAATAATGACAATTCCATAGTATTTGTAATAACTATTAACTAAAGATAGTTTGCAGAACTGATAGTCAGAGTTCTACAAAAGGTGCTGGGGACGAGCCTCCTATATTTTGAATTCGTTGCTGAAAAACGCGATGCTAAGTTCACAGTCGTAACAAAATGCACATGTCTTTCCCTACGACGATATGTCACGTTCATCACCCTAATGTTATTTCGAAACCATCATAACTTTCTTTCTGGTTGAAATTAGTGATTCTTGCTTTGATTTGGAGAACAACGAAATCCATTGCCTTTCTACTCTACTTTTTGGAAGAGTTTCTTTATTTTGATTAGAACGATTGTTTAAGTTACGATAATATGAAAATGTTATACCTACGTTATATAATGATGAGTTTTAAATTCGCTTTTTACGTCATTAAAAGTCTAACAAGTAGGTACAAAAATATACACCTTTCTGAACATAGCTGATAAATTGAATGTCAATATAGTTCTTTAAAAGTACTCTAAAATTTTAATTATAAAAACAATATTTACTTCTAAGTTGCCGGAAACTGGAAAGGGAATGTACTTCTTTCAATATGAAACATAATATTGCGGAGGGTGGAGGGTGAGGAGAGGGCAAGGAAGGGGCGGAGTAAGAACCAGCAGAATAAGAAGTTATCAGCTATGTTCAGAAAGGTGTATATATTTGCACCTACTTTTTACTATATTGATAACGTAAATATAAATTTTTAAATTAGTCATTATATAACATGGTGTAGGTATATATTTTGCATATTATCATAAAAAATCGTTGTAATCAAAATAAAGTTCTTCCAAAAAGTAGAGTAGAAAGGCAATGGATTTCGTTGCTCTCCAAATCAAAGCAAGAATCACTAAAATATTCCAACTAGAAAGATAGTTATGATGGTTCCAGAATAATATTAGGTTAAATCAGAGCTGATCGACATGGCATATGCTTTTAAGACGATAATTACAAGAAAACTTCAAATAAACCTATCAAATCTAAGCAGATAAACTAAGGACTATACTTTCGTTTCCCTTCAGTCATTTATTCCTATAATGTAATTTTTGTAATGTTTCTTTTCTTTAAGAACTAGAAGGATGTTTAAGGGGCCCTTAGGAATCATCATCACAGAACAACAAGAAGCGAATCTTCATATACTGTGTATAGTATAAAAAAAAGACTTGTCAGCCGAGTCAACTCGTCAGATGGCAGCACGAGAGTAAAATCATGTGATGCCGCCGAGCAACGCTGTTGGCGGGAAATTATTAATTTTCATTGGCTAATATGTCAATGACGTCTTTTACTATATTAGTAGTATATTTCGTACGAAATTTTAAATAAACAATATTTTTCACCTTCTTATTTCTTTATAGACTTTATTTATTCTTCAGAAATTGATTGCTTTTATCTGATCCTGGTCTTCTAAACTCATGTTCTTTTTTCTCTTGATTTTCGCTAACTCGTCAAATGGCTAGTGTTCCTATTTACTGCTTAGAAACATTTCGAATTTTTTTTACTTAGCAAACGTGTAATAAATAGCACTATATATTTTATTTATAATGTAGGCCTATATTATTTTCATGAGTTGGCTTCTCTTTAGTATACGTCGGGCATTCCATTTCATACTATAAATAGAGCAGTCACAAGTGGAGTCTGTTAAAGGTGATATGCTTTGCATATAATGAAAAAGATTATCTAACCTGGCTTTTCTAACCCGTCGTCGTTCGTTATCGCTCACTCTACATACTGTTTGTGATTTTTGTAGCAAATTGTCAATGGTAATATAAAAAATGTCATTATGACATAATATTACCTTGATTCCGATTCATGAGCCTGTAACTTACTTCGTTCGAAAAAATCACGCCCGACGTAAGCTAAAGTAATACCCAGAAGAATTTTATTAAAGCTTCCTCTCTAGAAATAAAATTCCGTGGCTTCGCATTCGGAAGGTTCTGGGAACGATCCCAATTATCCTGACTGAGGCTCTTCCAGATTTTTTGTCATGGCAGGCTGTCAGGATGGTACCTTGAAATTAGGCCCTTCCGACTTCTTTCCCACATCATCTTCCTTCAATCCCGACCCGATCCAACACGTCTAAAGTTCACAAAGAAATTCTAATTTGGAGATCCCATTTTGGCTGGACCTTAGGTATTCCTCCGCATCGTTCAATCAGTGACAATATAGAACGTTATGTTACATTAGATTGATTCGTTCTCGGGTTAGTAACGTTTAAATTGTTTGTTTTAAGTTGTTACTAATGCTATGTTAGGTTAGGATCGTTTTGATTGAGCCATTTTGGCACCCGGTGAAGTACCGTATCTAAAGTGCATCCCAAATACTTAATGAGATAAGAATTTCAACGCTCCGGATACATTAGAGAATGAAATGTGAGAACAAGGCAACCCCCAAATTTATGTTGTTATAAATTAATTTGAATTTGAATTTTATTTAAGGCCTTTAGGCATCTGAGACTCATGCCGGTTATAAATTAATCATTTCGTAGAATAAAAGCAAAACCTTGAGATATACAACGTAGGTGGAGGGTAAAGATACTTAGCCTACATTAATATCACCGATTTCATATTTTATTAAATTAGGTTAGTTTAAGTTTGAAATGGCAGGAAACTTGCTCCCCAATTGATATGGGCATTATGTTTCTATTTCAGTTATCATAACTATTATTGGGGTGAATTTACTCAAGTATAAGATATTTTCAGACAAGAACTTAAAAGTTAGCGGTACTTGGCTACGGCGGCCTCCAAAATAAGCGTTTAATATAACATTGATTTTCGCACATTTCTTGAATGTCAACATTTAATCAGGTTGTTTCGAAACAATTACTCAATATGTTGCAAGGAATTGTTAAGCTACTTAAGTGAAGGATTTGTTTGCTATTTTCTCTTCAGAAATAAAGATTATTATAATCGAAATGTGCATGAGAAACTTGCTATGTTGCTAATTAAAGTAATCTGTATTTCTAAGAGAAAAATACTTCATTAGTACTTGTTTACTTTTACAATGCCATGTAAGGTGTTTAAGAGGATATTGAGTCATGTTTGTTCGAAAGAGCGTGATGAAGCCATAATATTCCTAGAAATGTGTGAAAATCCATGTTAAATTGGAGCCTCATTTTGCAGGCCGCCGTAGCCAAGTGCCGCTGCCTGTTAAGGAACTTCGCATAACAAAGAGAAAGCAACTTACATCAAAACTATGACAGAATCGAAATTATTCTATACATAATAAAGTGACTATAAAAATTATATATACGAATGAATTTCAAGGAAAGAGAATGCTGATGTCTGATCTAGCTAAAAGGAGCAGGTCTTCGAACTGTGCTCTTTCTTGATCTGTTCACCTACCAGCTTCTGTGCATAGGAATATACTTGATACTCCCCAGAACACGCGTGTTAATTAATGGAGCGACCTCATTTATGTTAACCTTACCTAGAATTAAAGTAAAAATACTAAACGTAACACGATTTCAATTTGTTTATCTTACTTGTCCCAGAGTTGCGTTGCATTTGATATGAATTAAGCATCTGCTATTCAGTAATGTAGTGCACTAGCGTAATTCAAACTACGTACTTAATAAAACCCCGTTTATCTTGCGTTACACTCCTGGCCATAGCACCTTTGTCAATAACACTGAAATATTCGGTTACATTCAAGATGTGATATAATTGAACGAGTATTGAAAAAGTAGATGGCGTATACCTTTCAAGAGTTCAATAGGCAGTTTTGGCATAAGCCCGTCAAGTTGGACCACTCTCATGTAACTTAGCATACTGTCACATACTTAACGGTCAGTTGGGGTAGAATCTGTTCTATTGCGTTCATGAAAATTTACAGCATAAATTGTGATAGTAATTCTTAATTGCATATAAACCCAATTTGATAACATTGAATCATTCATCAATAATGGACTCAAGTATTTATAATTTTAAGATCCTTGTACAGTATTAAATACAGGAAATGTTCTCAAAACAGACCAATTAATAAAATTAGTATTTCCATGTTGAAAGATATAAAATCAAATTTAGGGTGAAGAAATCTATCTAATGGTTTGCACCGGTTTCAGTTCAAAAACGAACCGTGGTTAAGCAACCTATTTCCATTCTGAGAGACACATGTTTTAATCGTAATTTGAAAAACGTTTCAGTGTATAAGATAATAAATTTACATTCGTAGCTTTGAAACTCGATAATGATCTGAGGGTGCACGATATTTTAAGTTTCAAACCTTTATAAACAATGCTTAAAAAGAAGGCTGGCATCTTAAAGTTCCTTACTATTTTTAAACCATGACTTGTTAATAGGGAAAGCCAGACGATGTTTTTATTTTTTATTTCTTGACGCCTGAATCATGATGAAGTACTTCGAATGTGTGAAATACTATAATATGTGTTGTTCTGTACACATGCATTATTTAATTACTTATAAATATTCATGTTCTTTTTTTAACCTTTTCTATTTAGTAAAATAAGAAAGTTTCTGGAGTATATAAATTCGACATATAGTAGTATAATCTATTTTAAAGTAACTATTTTTACTAACGTATAATTAATAACCTAAATCAGGGAGTATCTACGTACATATTAAAATACATTTCTGTAATACACGGTTTCTATAGCCCTGGCGAAAAGTAAATCTATCTGTGCGCACATCTTCCGAACAAAGGAATGAAAAGATTTCTATTTTAGGTAGTATTATAGCATACATCCGAAATTGAGGAAACCTACCTCCGGATCAGGTAGTCAACGTCAGCACAGTTTGAGTCTACTCCACGTTCTCGTTCTGATCCAGTGGACGCAAAGGATCAAGTGTGTTACATGATCCCCAGAATTCAAATAACGGCTAAAATAATTTTCCGGAATTGAAATCATTTTCATTAATAGTAAAGTCAGACAATAAAGACATTTACACTAATTTTTGAATTAGTATTCGCAATTAGATTTCTTTTCTTTCACAGATAAATCAATACAAAGTAAATCACAGTAGAAAGAATTTATTTGAAAAATTGAATATCAGATAACAAACATATTAATTGAATTACTATGACATTTGATTAATATCTGGTTTAGTAAAAAGTAACCCATTATTTTGCCAATAGATGGCTTCAGTGATCTGTATATCGCGTTGTATAAGTCCGATCGGGTTCAACGAGATGGCGTTCAAACGATGAGATTGCGTACTACAAACACTGTTCAGATAGTTGTGATGAGTTGACTCAGTGTTGTGTGAGCGCGCGTCAAAATGGACACTAGCAAAGAGAAAATACGCTATATTTTACAGTTTTTCTTCGATAAAGGCGAAAACGCAAGCCAGGCGGCTGCAAATGTGAATAGTGTTTATGGTCCTGATACTGTAACAGCCAATCACGCCCAATTTTGGTTTCGTCGATTCCGTTCCGGTAATTTTGACGTCAAAGATGTACCACGCACTGGAAGGCCAAGTGTCGAAAATGTCGATAAAATCATGGACATTGTCGCGTCCGACCGTCATGTAAGCACTGTTTCGATTGCCCAAGAGCTAAACATTGCACAAAAAACCGTGTGGAACCATTTGCATAAGGCTGGATACACGAAGAAGCTTGATGTATGGGTGCCACACGAGTTAACGCAAAAAAAACCTCATGGACCGAATTTCCATCTGCGAATCGCTGCTGAATCGCAACAAAAGCGACCCATTTCTGAAGCGGTTGGTGACTGGTGATGAAAAGTGGATCACTTACGACAACGTCACGCGAAAACGGTCGTGGTCGAAGCGCGGTGCGCCGGCGCAAACGGTGCCCAAGCCAGGATTGACGGCCAGGAAGGTTTTGCTGTGTGTTTGGTGGGATTGGCAGGGAATTATCTACGATGAGCTGCTCCCCTACGGCCAAACCCTTAACTCGGAACTATACTGTCAACAATTGGACCGTCTGAAGGCAGCAATCGCCCAGGAGCGCCCAGCTTTGGCCAATAGGAGAGGCATTGTGTTCCACCAGGACAACGCCAGGTCGATAGTGACTTGCCAGAAGCTCCGGGAGCTTGGTTGGGAGGTTCTTATGCATCCACCTTATAGTCCGGACCTGGCACCGAGTGATTACCATCTGTTCCTGTCCATGGCGAACACGTTTGCTGGTGAAAAACTCGCTTCAACAGAGGCTTGTGAAAATCGACTGTCTCAATTTTTTGCCAATAGGGACAAGGGTTTCTATGAGAGAGGCATCATGACCTCTTCTATGAGAGAGGTTATTACCTTCCAAATGGCAACACGTTATCGAACAAAACGGAGCATATGTGACGTAAATCGGATCATTCTAACTTTGGTAAGTCAAGCCTTCAATGTCATGCAAAAATAATGGATTACTTTTTACTACACCAGATATGTACTCATACAACACCATAAATAATCATGAATCCATTATTCTACACTGAAAATCAAACTACACTTAAAGTGCACAATATATCGCAAAAAAAAGTTCACAATATGTTGTAGTTTTACCACGTTTCTAGTGCATAATGAATGAACTTTTCGTGAAATTCATATGAACAACATCACATTTTAGTGAACAATATATGAACTTTTGGTCTGCTGATATCCAATTCATACACAAAAACTTCACTCAGTAGTGGAAAATGTACAAAAAGCAATCTGAAAACGTATTCCAGATATTGTGAACTTCAGTAAATATGAAATTAATGTGTGCACTAAGGATAAGAAGCCAAAAAAGACACATGGAGCACACAAAAAGCTCACATTTTTTTACTAAGTTCTCATAAAGTTTACACGCGTTCATATATAAAGTTCGTTTTTGTGTGCTTTTTGTGTCAGGAAATATTCAGTGCATATGGAAATGAATATTTGTATAGCAAATTAAGTCATACTTCCCAAATGCATATTTGCAACAGAAATGTTCACTTTTGATGATGAATAGTCTTTCAAAATTAATCAAATTTTAATACTACTTGTGATGTATTTCAAAATGGTGTTTCGGGCAATATTCTTTATGCTCAAACCCTAATCCAAAGTTTTTCGAAAGCGATATTTCAGGTACTGGAAGATCTAATGATGTTTTGCATTTACAATCTTCAGCCTAATCCACAGTTCTGAAAATAGACAAGAATTTAAATAATGCGGACTACCGAGCAATTGTAAATATAGTTTTTCAATCTAAGAAAGGACTACAGAATTTCAGCTATATTCCAGGGCTTTCCTCGGTCACATGAAACGAAGATCGGAATTGTACCTTAACACTAAGTTCTGGCGACTTCCTACTTACAGCTTCTCCCTTGTCCTGTATTGACATGACTCAAAGTGGCCAGACAATTCTATTACATTGAGTAGTTTAGGTAGCTTTTATATGATCTGATTTTTTTTATCTACAAGCTCTTTCGATCAAATTTCAACAGAATATATTCAATATTTAAAATTATATAGGTTATGGTACCCGCACGACTCCGCGGGATTGGACAATAGAGGAAATGAATACATAAAATTAAGAAGTAATAAAGTATTAGAAATGAAGAATGTTTTAAAGCAAAGAACGAACACAAAAGATAAAATAATATTATAAACTAGTAGTTATTAACAGAACAATAAATATAAAAATCTAATCTATCCAAACAACAGTTAGCAGTGCGACGACGTATTGGTTTTAGTTCAACTATTACTTAAGATAAACTAAAATAATAGCTCAGCAAAGCAATACGTTTTATTTAAAACTACAAACATGTAACAGTTTCACCAACTAACT
>JAGDQP010001435.1:97307-112854 GCA_022664845.1 Lepisma saccharinum | reverse complement strand
AGGAAACACTTCCGCCAAAGTGACACAAAGAAAATCACTCGCAAAATTGTATATACCTTTTTTTGTGAGTAGAATTCTTGCGTCACTCTTTCCTTTACCCGGAAGGTTTTTTTATACTGACTTCCACAATACAGTACACTAGATCTGATTTTGTGTACTTATAATAATTTTTTCAATACAAGAAAACTTTACATGTTTCTTTGAGATAACTAACTAACTAACTCTATAGCTTATGGAACTCGCAAGTTCATCGCCGCAGTAACAAACGTTCGCCATTGGATTCTATCCTGGGCAGTATCAAGCCAGTTTTCATCACGAACACCTACTTCTCGAAGATCTCTTCTAATATTGTCCTCCCAACGACGTCTCGGTCTTCCCAATTGCCTCTTTCCATCGGGCCTTCCAACCAGGATATAATATAATCTTCGTTTTTCCCCCATCCGAGCTACATGCCCTGCCCACCTTAGTCGTCTCGATTTCATTATTTTTACAACATCTGGTGAATCGTACAGTCCGTGGAGTTCTTCATTATGCAGTCTCCTCCACTCTCCAGTCATCTCGTCCCGTTTCGGCCCATATATCTTTCTCAAAACCTTATTTTCAAATACACGTAATTTATGTTCATCTGCTAGGGTCGTACTCCAACTTTCGCAACCGTAAAGTATTACCGGCAGTATAACCGTTCTGTATATTTTTAATTTCAATTTCCTTGATATTAATCGCGATGTTAGAAGTTTTTGGACTGAGTAGAAACATGCGTTCCCCGATACTAAGCGACTTTTTAGTTCTTCCGTGACCTCATTTTTGCTTGTTACGTATGCTAAACTTGACTTATTATGCAATAAAAATTAAAATTGTAACAACAGTGCAGGAGAAGCGTCCCTTAAATAAGTTTTCGCGAAGTTAGTACCTACCGGTCAGAAGAATTTTTCTCAGATCCTCAGAGCGATAAATTCACGTAATTTTTATTAAAATCATGGAATTTTATTAAAATTGTGTGTGCATGCGTTGTTTTCAAGCGTAAACTATCTTTTTGTTTACAGTAGAAAGTAAAAGAATGAAGAAAAAAATACACGGTGAAGGCTTCTTTCGCCAATGAAAAGAACTTACGAACATGTTCTCAACACTGTACATTTGCTATGTACTAATCCTCTCATAAGGGTCTTAAATGAATCGATCACAGGAATCGGAACTGTGTTATGACGGCTCTTTCCAGTAACACGTTCCCCACATCCTATCCTTTTGATTTGATCTTCTTATTGTAGTTCCAAACGAATTGATCTGATGAATCTGAGCTGTCACTGAAGCTGGTAGCACCGGAACTTTTCTTATTAAAGGGGGCGGCGTCCGTACCCCAAAGTCGAAAGATAGCTAAATCGCTTTTTTGCACCCGCAAAACTGTAGATTCCATTCCATTTTACCAAATTCAATGCGTCTATTTGCAAGATGTAACTGTAATAACACCGTGTAAAGGAACTCTCTGGCAATATCTTTACCCAACTTTGCAAAGAAACTTTAGAAGTATTGACGCATGCCGAATTTTAGAGAGTCTGGAACATGTAGAAAGTCACCATTATATCAAGAAAAATACGTTATTTCATCTGTATGCGTCTATTCTTTAATCACGTTCTTGTTTGTAGCGAAAGAACAGGAATGAATAAACAAAATGGGCAACAATAGTTCGTTTCCGAAACAAATCATCTGCATTGACGATCTTAAAACATGTTCCCTACATACGAGCGCGTCGTGCACGGAATAAAGAAGAAAAATGTGTGAAGATACATGAAAGCACCTAACCTTACCTAACCTCTACGAACCCATGGTCACTAATTTAAGATAATCTACGAAAATGCAAAAAAAGCAATTATTAATAATAAATATAAACATATAAAGATATATTTTGAAAGAAAAAATCTTGCCCCCGCCGGGATTCGAACTATTTTTTTTTTATTCAGTAAGCCAACGTCTCACCATTGCACCACGCTACAACCTTGGAAACGGTGGTTTGGCCGTTGTATTTACAGCGCACATGTTACGTAAGAAGCCAGAGAGGTCACGTGTGCAAGATGGCGGCCTCGCGCACGTTATTTAATCCGAAACCGACAGTCTTCTCCCTACATCGTGTATTATTTTATGTAAACTAATACACTTGCAATAGCCTTAAACGAGTCCATCATTTGAATGTGAACTGCACAATGATGACTTCTTCAACCAACAGCTTCCGTACATCCAGTTATTTTCATATGAACTGGTCTTCTTAAAGTAGCATGAACCGAATCGATCATATGAACCGGATCACTCACCGAAGCTATCACCGGAACTGGAATAATCGAAACCGGAGTAGGAACCAAAAACTGTCACTGGTTCGTAGTGATCTTTCTGCGACATCAATTGAATTTAAATTTGATGGATGATTTTTAGGACATGTATGGCTCAGGTCGGTATAGGATAGGGGAAAGTTTCCGGAAGGAGTCGGGCATGGCCGCATTTTACTGGTGTTTTGAGCAGGGCCACATTTGAGGAACGACCACGGAAAAACGTCAGTCAGGATTGTCATTAGCTAGTATCGAACTCAGGACCTCCGGAACGCGAAGCTATCGCTCTTTCAACTGAATTACGAAATAAATTTTACAAACAATTCAGATTTGTAGATAAAAGTACGTAAGACACATTTGTTTATTAAATTATAACATGATTATTTCCGCAGCTATAATTACTATCTTACGCACTATTAAACAATCATCAGTGATATGATACATGGTTGCTTATTGCTAGTAGGCACTTACACGCTTGACGTTGCAATATGGAATACACTTTTATCGGAAGACTACGTCCATTACGATCCCGATACACTGTAAATAATAATACACTTATTTCATAAGATGTAGATATCCTTCTAAACCTAGAATCAATTTCGTTCAAAGATAACTTATAAACAGATTGGCTACAAAGTATAACAGCTCTCACAGACATTTGATACATACTTTTGCCTCTGAGAGCACCTTTAGAGCTCAGATTAACAAACTGTATTTGTAAATACTTGTCATCTTAAAGCCATAGTACATCTTATTTATATTTTCGTTATTCTTAGTCTTGTTTACGTCTCAATGTAAAATGGCCGCCATTTGCTGTATGTAAGACACACTTACTCAAATACTTTAAGTATTTAAAACTTATTCTTAAATAAATAAATAAAATAATAGTATAACCTTCTCTGTGCATTTTATTTAGTTCAATTTCATGATATTCTCAGTTCAGTAAAATCTGTATTTTATGCTTTTCATAATAAAATATTGTTGTAATGATTTTCTATATTTTTTATTCAATTGAATTTGATTGCATTTGTAGTGTTTATGCGTCTTTTGTCAATTATAGATAGAGTAGAGAAGAGGGATGTAGGATAATAGTCGACCAGGTCCTTGTTTGAAGGTACTATTCCGGAATTAGTCTCGTGGAACTAGGGTAAACCTCAGTCAGGACGTCCTACCGCTGGGTTCCAACTCAGCTTTCAGAATGCGAAATCAGTGCTCTACCAACTGAGCTATGGTTCACCTATTATAAACTTTTTTATGTTCAAATCATATAGCAGGTTGTTTGAGGGATGGCCATTGAGACTAAAATTGATCTATTTTCTTTACTATTTCTTTATGTAGTTAATTTATTTTAATGGGAAGGAATGGTCATTACGACACCTAATCCCGTAAAATGTCTGCGAGTTGACTGACGCCCCTTGGCGAGCATTCTTCCGGAAAGATGGTTCCGGAAGGTGATGCCTCAGTCGACGTATCTTTCCGCCATTTTCCGGATGAAATTGAGGACAATTCTGGAAGACGCCGCCAGCAAAACTCGAATCAGAACCTGCCTCCTGAATCTGGATTCCGTGACGTTAACCACTAGACGACGAGAGCTTTTCATCTATCTATGAGCAATACATTCTGGCAGCCTTGCTGGACCGAAAATGCCAATAAGTCTCAAACAAAGTATTGTTTGTTGGCCTTTTGGAGACTTTTTAATCGATCTATGTGTCTCCATATCCACTATACTATATTGATGAGAATACTGATTGAGATGTTCTTTTTGTGTTAAAATCAAATAAATAAGCAGAAAGAACGAAAGTGGTGGCTAACTTCGCAAGACATCCAAAGTAGCTTTAAACTTTTCAACTGACCCTGACAATTGCGTGATATCTCGTAACAGTTATTATGTCAGTATGGCGTTGTCGGACGTGTGTGGTTAAGCATGCATGACTGTTGTTTCGCTTCACCAGAATACTGGACTCGTTTACCATAAATTGCTTTGCTTGCACTGTTGACTCCCTCCCAACCATGGAGACGGATGATGGTTAAAATATACATACACAGCTATACGTTTACAGTTACACGAATAAACAACCAACTAATTTGGACATTTTTTTTTTTTTTTTTTTTTTTGTAAAAATGTTGATTTTTAAAGTGATTTTGATGTCTTTTTGCTTGAAAATAAATAATATACCGGAAAATATGATAAAAATGCTCTAATTCAATACCATGATAAATGTTTTGGTGGCAAAACAGTACAAGGAAGATACAAGATTTTCAATTTCAATTGTGGGCCGAAACTTCGTTAGTTTTAGCATAACACGTTACATTACCCAGTTTACAACACGTTACGTATAATGCAGTCTATTGTTGCAAGATCCCAGCAGGTCTTGAGATAAGGAATTTCGAAGGTTACTATAAGAAGCTACCCACATTATAATTTTAACCTGGCTCAAAAGTGAATTAAGCTTACTATATATAACAAGTGGGACAACTTACGCAAGCTTAGCATGTCAAGCCGAAAAGATTTAAACATGGTTTAATCAAGCAGTCTAGTTTACAAAAATCAAGGTTGTAATAGCATTAACAGGACAAGAAAGAAAAACAATATACTTCTTAAAAAATAAAAAAAAAATCCCTGGGCGGGAATCGAACCGAGAACCACTAGCATTCCGATCCGATGCGATGCTGTAGTCACTACACTAATGAACCTCATGTTCTAGCACGCTTTCCAAACGCTATTTATATTTAAATCATCAAATTGCAAGACACGCTTGTAGTAAAAGTGTGGGAGTTAGCTGAGATTAGCTTACAGTGAAACAGTCCTGACATGAAATGGGACTCCAATGCCTTGAAGCAACAGCGGAAGTGCAATTCAAATAAATTTCAAGTTTGGCAAGCTTCCTCGCACAACTGCTTGTTCCAACAAGCTTGAATTAAATTTGTTATCATAACCAGAAACAATGTTATTCAAATAAGTCATTTATGCTGTTCCAACAAGTTTCTTTCATGCTTGTTTATTAAGTTCAGCACAATATCAGGCGTGATAACGTCAAAGCAAGTGACTGTCATCCTTGTTGCAAGCTGGCATACTACCTGGGTATGAGAATTGAGCATATATAGTGTATCTCAGCAATAATAATGACGTGTACTGTACGAAGTACCATTTAAGAAATGTAACGGCAGACTATTGTACTAAATTTATGGGCTTTAGGCATCTATAGCTCACATCGGGGTAGGGTTGGGAAAGGACGCAGGAAGAATCCAACTAGAGCCTAAGTTCAAGGTACCATGCCGGTATTTGCCTGGTGTGACTAAGGAAAAACCCTGGATAATGTTATTCAAGATGATATTACGCTGGTATCGAATATGGGACTTTCTGAATGCAAAACCAATGTTCTATTAACTGAGAGTTACGGATGCTGGGTACGACAGACTGTGTAAAAGTTTTTGGTGTGCATTTAACACAATGACAAGTCATTACATCTCTGAAAAGCAATATCGTAATTTGTACACTGTGTGAGCTTAGAAATAAGCCAGGTTTTCATCTGAGTGCTCTGATCTGTAGTAAGTTGAAGACAGTGCCTCAAAATTACTATATTCAAAACTCCTAAAGTTTTACGTAATTTACCCTCTTTTAAATTTCGTAGCCATGAGTAGACTAATAGCAAGTGTGCTGTCCTTAATTTTCTTCGCGAAAGTCTTGTATGGACGTAAGAAGCTGAAGTTTTAGTGAGCAATTTTAAACATGATTTATTTTGAGATGTGTATACATTTTAAACATGAGTCGCCGTGGCTCAGGCGGTAGTGCATCTGACTAAGAATCGGGCGGCCCGGGTTCAAATCCGGGCCAGGACACTGGAGACTTTTCTCACTGTCTTCCAATGCATGGCGCTCTGAGGTGCACTCAGCCTCCTATCAAATTGAGTACCAGAGTGTCCTTGGTACTCCTGGGCACGTTGGGAAGGTAAAGGTGGTCGAGCGTGTGACTGACCACCACACCACACTTCGTACCGTAGGTCAAGAAAATGTGGTGCGCTACCTCCACACCCCCATGCGCCGTTCACGACGCGTGCGTATCGCACAGGGGATAGCTTTACTTTTTTTGTTTTTTTTGTTTACACATTTTAAACATTTTTCTTGTGTAATTTATTTCGCAAATCAAGATGATTTTATTGACTTGCGAACGTTCTACCTGTAATAATGGGACGGGACGGGCGTAAGCCATAGTGCTGTTACCACCCATACAATTCATTTTATCTTATCTTATCTGTAATAATGGAAGTTTGGTGGAGCGTTCACTTAGCTATCGGAAGGTCCTGGAAATAATCCCAGCGGACGTTCATCCTGAATCAAGATTTTTCAGGGTTTTTCCTTAGTTACGCTAGGCAAATGGCAGGTTGGTACCTTCAAACTTGGGTCCTGGTCGACTGACTACCTTCCAATATCCTCTCCCTTACCTTATTTCAGCCTGAGATAAAGTTACATAAAGACACTAAATCAGATTAAATTGAAACCACTTCTCACCATTGATTTTACTGTGGCAAAGTTGACTCAGTGATTCTGCCAGACCCCCCTGTGGGGGGTGTCACCCTCCAAATCCTCGAAAGTACCCCCAACTTTGAAATTTTTATGGTAAAAAATTATAGAAACCATGCATTTTTACTTACTCCCTTCAAATTTTGAACCAACCCCCAAAACTGAAAAGTCTGGAGGAATCCCTGAGTCGACTCAAAGTCTGCTTTATTTTGATAACAAAGAAAGTTACTAATTTTGCTGTCACCATATTTCAAGATGGAAGACAAGTATATAATGTTAAGTAGCTTCTGTTTTCTTTGAAATGGTTCCATGGCACAAGTGGTGGGCACTCAAGCGCTGAATTATAAGCCTTGAAATTGGATCACATGGCGTTATGGTCCGTCACCGTGCAGAAGTGGTTAAGAATGAAGAAAATTGGCTTTTATTTCCAAAGAAAACAATGGATAAATACTAAAAAAGTGTGAAACAAGCTAATTAATTGGTGTTTAGATATCAATTTAACCAAAAATGAAAGAATATTTGAATAGACTTGCTAACGAGGCATCAAATAATATCATTTACAAGATCGAAGATGAGTTTTTTAATTTGCTTCATGTCATTGTTTTGGAGAAAGGAGAAACTTTCTCTTGCGTTCTTTTAGATCATTGGTTACCAACCAGTGGTTCACGATCCCTGGGTGACCGTGAATGTTCTGTCGAACTCCGCGAATCGAATTTTCTGATCTTTATTTATTTATCATTATTTTCTTACTTTTTAATTCTCTCTTATTTCAGTTTAATTTTCGACACGAAAAATTTTTATTTTTATTTCCAAAAGCAGAATATATTTATTGGTAATATTTTTTTTTACAAAATAATTTATTACATCTAAATTTATGAAATTTAAACCAAATGTTTCAACTCAACAAATTTAAATCAGTGTTTAATACCTTAATTTCTAATTATTTCTTCTTTAATAATATTAGAAACGTGTTGACACGAGTACTTGTTGCACGTGCTGTAGGCCAGGCTTCTTTTTTAAGCCATAAGCTCTATTATCTCATCTTATATACTACAGTCGGATAGCTTTTCTTCATAGCTAAGAGATACTATTCCAGATATTTCCGAATGAAGTTTTAACATTTCCTTACTTCGTTAAAAGCGTTAACGAAAGTCCAATCATCAGTGTGGCACGCTTCTAATAGTAAGCGTTAGCTTCACAATGTAAAGATCTGTGTTCGACTCCAGCCCTAAGTACTTTACCTGCTTTGAATTTGTTGATTGCATGTTCTAATTTAATGTACACTATCCATTTTTACGCAGTACAAAGCATATCTATAGGTCTAGAACAAGTTAAAAGAGCAAACGCAGTCGTGAACCGTGAACCGAACCTTTGTATTTTAAAACTGATTCATGTCTTCTCAATTACACAATGTTATATTTCACTACTGAGCTGACTCATGTTGTCTACAAAGAACATAAGAAAACTATAATGAGAACGCTGATATTCTTAATACAGTAGAACCTCGATATATCGAACCTCGATGTATTGAATTCCTTAATAAATCGAAGTTCTTCCATTTCCCTTCAACCTGCTATCACTTCCATGTGTAATTTTACCTCTATATATCGAAGGACTGGTCAGGAAGACCTCGATATTTCGAATTTTCATCCTTGCTTGGCTTGGTACCGCACCTCTATATATTGAAGTTTTGATTGGAAAACCTCTATATATCGAAGTTGTTTTGATACAATCTATAATACTGTACTGTATTTAGACGAAACTCAGTTCGTTCTTTGAACGACAATCGTCCATGTTGCCATCTGTAACCCCCACCATTGTCTACAGTTGTTATTGCATGCACTCCCCCCCCCCTAGTTGTCATCAGTTAGTCCGAGTCTAGTTTGACAGAAAAGTGAACATGTTAGAAACTTAGTTTTTGTTGTTGTGAACCTTTACATATCGCAGTCAGTAAATCGAACCTCGGTAAATCGAAATTCTCGGCAATTCGAAGCTTTCTCGTTAACCTTGAGGTTCGATATATCGAGGTTCCACTGTATAATAAAGTTGATTTGATAAAACGTTCTGAATGTGAGTGTCGACTTATTTCCAATATTGATTACAGTTTTCAGTGCGACGGATCCTCGACGAAATCTGTATCTGGAACATTGCTGATAGCCTCTTCTGAATAGAATATTCACTGTAAAGAAATATATTAAGTTTTTTTTTGTATACATTTTTCTGAAATTCTATTCAATTCTTGTTCAAAATATCTAAACAATTTGCACAAAATTTCAAGCAATAACTTTTTACATTCTTTTTTTAGTTCACAATGGTTTCTCGTGTCCTCAAATTTTGCAACATTCATTTAACTCATTTCCCAACGTCATACAGTAATAAAATTTTACACAGCGACGTAAGTCGGGTGACAATACAATATTCTATTGTTACTTTCGTATATATATATATATATATATATATATTTAATATGGGCTTCTTTATCCTAAAATAAATACTAGCCTGCAACAATCTGTCATTTGACTAGTTGCAGAACACTTTAGGATTTGGGTCACAAAATATTGGCTTGAAAAAAGTATCCGAATATAGAAATAACTAGAAAAAATAATTTAAAAAGACTTTGTTAAAGAAATACTTTTCTTAAACAATTCGTACTAGAAAGTAACAAATAATTTTGTTTATGCATGACTAAAAAGAAAAGCACGTGGCGCGCCAACTTAAGAATTTATAAAGTGTAAAGCGACCCATGCTTTTCTTTTTAGTCATGCATAAACAAGATTATTTTTTTACTTTTTTTTTAGTACGAATTGTTTAAGAAAAGTATTTCTTTAAAACGTTTTTTTTTATTATTATTATTCTTTTACGATTACGTTTGAATATCTCTTGAGCGCTCTTACGATTTCAGTATTCCATTTTAAATACTTGTTGTCTTCGCAATATCTCCCTCCTTCCAAAATTTCTGGATCACTCATTTTTACAAAGCATTTCTTCAATACATCGACAGTGGAAATTTAAAAGGTCGTAAGTACCAATTTTGTGAATAAGCAAATCCTTTACTTTTCAGTGGTACGTAGTTTGCCCTACCAAAGAGTGTAGAGGGCATGTGTTTATACGCTTTTTGTAGGAACTAAATGCCAGGAAACTCTTATCACAAGTGTTAATCAATCTAGAACTTTAAAACTTTGTGTGTGTGTGTGTTTCATGAATAATGATGGTTTGCATCTTATGCCCTATTCATTTTCCACCATAGATATAACGAGAAAAGTTACGAGTTTACTTTTCTGCGTAAACTATTACGAGACAAGTCGAGTTTTTCCTGAATTCGTCTGCTGTTTTAGGTTTTATGACTACTAAAACACCTTCTTGATACAAAATCAGGGATTCGGCCAGGATTTCCTGTTTGTGGGTGTACAGATATAATTGGGGTATTAGCAGGGTTGAAATTGAGTGTTCAGATTTTCTATCGATTTTTTTAACCGTACAACTTTTAACTTGGTGGGTATTCTGAATTATGGGATCTTACAGAAACCCATTATAAAAATTTACCAAAATAACTGTTCAAATAGTAACTGAAAGTGAAAAAAGGTACCAAAAATATTTAAGAGATTACCTCATTTAAAATGCAATGACCGATATGGTTCAGGCGATAGCGTATTTGACTACGAATCGAGCGGCCCGGGTTCGAATCATTGCCAGGACACTGGAGGGGTTTCTCGCAGTGTTCCCATGCCTGGCGCTCTGAGGTGCACTCAGTCAGGTTGAGTACCAGACTGTCCTTGGTATTCCTGGACAACTTGGGAGGTAAAGGCGGTCGAGCGTGGGACTGACCTCATCACCTCAGTTCGTGTCGTAGGTCGAGAATATATGGAGTGCTACTTCCACATGCCCATGCGCCGGTCATGGCTCGTGCGCATCGCACAGAGGATACCTTTGCCGCACTTAAAGTGTAAGAGATGCATTAAAAAAAAAAAAAAAGGTTGTTTTATGTCCCTTAATAGTGAAGCTATCGCTAAAGGGGTTTTATAAATCCATCTGTCCGTCCGTGTGCAGAAATATACTCTCAGGAACTATAAGGTGTAGAGAAATGCTTGAGGTGTCATTGGAAAGGTCTTGGATAAACTAGCTCAGAGCCCTGGAGTCATCTTGATAGATTCAGTGTTGCCAGCCCACTTTCTAAAAAACATGGTTCAAATCTCATACCTAGTTGCGCCAAACTTGGCATAATCATTATTCGACAGAATACAAAAACACTGAGAGGGCTTACCTTGCCAAACAATCCATTTGCCAGTGTTCCCATCCTTTTTCTAAAAATTGATCTTTGTTTTCAAATTGCTTCCATTATTTTGACTTATAGCAGCACCAAACTTGGCATAAATATTTTTTTATACAACAGGAACAGGAACCCCGTTGTCATTGTTGCCAGCCTTTGTCAAAAATATATCTCATGAACCATAAGATGTAGAGACATGCATGAGGTTTCGTTCGAAAGGTCTTAGCTAAATTAGCTCAGAGCCGCCAAAACAGTTCAGCCGGTGTTGCCAGCCTATTTTATAAAAATTAATGATTGTGTGGCTAAAATTCTATCAAGGAACCGAAGCCTTTGCGATTGTTAGCCCAGCTGTCACAGGGACATCGATAATTTGTCACTTTCGTGGAATCGACGTCGAAAATTGATCACTTGCCTGGAAATGACGTCGTTGGTCGAGTTTTTTTACTTCGAAATTGTCGACGTACAATCGACGAAGACGAAAAGACGTAGAAACAACGTCATTGCAACCAAATTTCAAACATTTCGAATAAATTCTTGACGAAAACACATGTTTTCAGTTACTTTTGTACTTAATCATTTTTTCAACGTTGAAATCACGTTAATATGAACAATGAACATATTTCACCGTTTTTACGTTAATTCCACCTCCACTTTCTACTTAAATTCAACGTCTATCGGAGCGACATCTTTCCGTCATTTCGACCTCCAAAATACAACGTCGACGTTGCGTTTTGACGTCATTTCGACGTGTAAAACACGTATGTGTGCCGTCTGGGTAGTAGAATCGTAGTTCTAAATTGTTTGACAGAGTACACATGAAAAAAAAAACGGTTCCTTAAAATTGAGAAAAAAAAGTTCTTATCTGTGCACGGAGAAACAATTTTCTCAAAAATGAGATATCAAAATTCTCATTTATTTGAAAATGAGAACATGTACGTTTAGAAAGAAGATCAGTTTTCTTATTTCCAAATCGGTATGGTCTCATTTTCAATTAAATTAGCATGTTGATATTTTATTTCTAAAAAAGTTGTTTCTCGGTGCACAGAAAAAAAAGTTCTCAATTTTTTTTAACCTTTTTTTTAACGTGTTGGCAGGTTGATAAAATCAGTGTTCAGCTCAGTGTCTTAGTGACTATTATTCTATCTTGTGTGTGTGTGTGTGTATGTGCGCGCGCGTTAGCGTATTGTCTGTTCAGAGTAAAAATGAGATATATATATATATATATATATATATATATATATACGTATCATAACAATAACAACAACAGCAAAACCGTTTCCGAAGACTTAGACGTCGTCGGCTGACTGTTAGAAGGATCCTCCAATTATTCATTTTGGCATGGAACTCAGTCATTAGGGTTACCTCGTAAGCAACTTAATTCCTGTTCTTATTCTGCGATCCGACACGAGTCGACGACTTACAACAGTTAATAAATAGCCATGCGAAAGAATGTCGCGTGTTATTGTGTCGTGTTTTTTTGGATGTGTGGTGTGAACAAAGAACGGTCTCTTAACACCTTGTTTATCTTGGTTACCTCGTTCACAATTATGTATTCTATAGCTCGAGGATCTAATTTAATCTAGTTAGCTATCTATATACATATGTGTGTGTATGGATGTATGTTCCAGCATAACTCTGGAACGTCTGAAGCAATTTCAACCAAACTTAATACATATGTAACTTGGAATATGGAAAAAAATACTGTGGGGGTAAGACACCCCTCGGGGGTAGGGTGGGAAGGGGTGACATGTAAAAATAATCAAAAATGGCCGATATTGGTGTCGAATTCATAGTTTTCGAGGTCGCTGAGATGAATACTGACACTTCCGATACCGTTTAAGACTAAGTTCAGCCCCCATTGGCATGGGAGTGATGAGGGGTGAAAAAATAAAATGTCCAAAATGTCATACGTAGATAGAATTCATTCCTTTGTTCATTCTACTTATAAAACATAAACAGGGTGAAAAGAAAATTAATCTTATTCCTTGGCAAGTTCTAACATGAAAGTCCTCTTTCCAAATTTTCCAACGATGAGTAGGTTTCTACAAATTAAAGAGGGACAGTTTACAGGTTGCATCAGCTGTGGCAGTGAAATGAGACCGTCTACAACATAATATATATTTCTTAAATATTTTAAGTGCAACTTCGGTGACCTCAAATTATTTAAGATCTGTACATTTCAAAAACGCAAAAATATGACCAAACGGATCTTTAGAACTGTACTGTATGAAAGATAGATTGAGATAAGTTTGTAAGGTATAGGGTACAAAATAAAGGGTATATTCGTACTTAAAAATGCATTCTTAATTAAAAATTGTTAACCTATTTGAAGTCAGCAAACTTGAGTTCAACTTAAGAGGTGCAAAACACATTTAATATGCAAGAGATGATACTGTAACTGATAGCATAACATTAGAACAAGCCTCCAGGCAAAAAATATTTTCTGATTTATATTTCAGTTTCGTTCAGCGATCAATCCTTGAAAACTGCAGACAGAATCAGTGATCTGGAATCGATCCTGGGTCTTCCAGTTGCCACCAACGTGTTTTCAGGGTTAGTTCGACTGGTTACCACATAGGCCTACATACCAAACAAAAATAGCTATTTTAATTCAACACTTTTCGGTGTCCCAGAGTGACTACCACTTTTTTTTAGTTGTTATTAACGTTCTACATGAGCTGGTGAGCTTCTAAGGACGGGACGTACAGTTTTTGTTAAAGTGGGTTTCGAACCATTACGTTCCATAGATCCCGGCGGGAATTGAGGCCGTGACTACGCGAACAGAAAGCGAATGCGCTAACCTCTCGGCTACTTCGATGTTCACTGTTTTGTGTTAGATCAGCACAACAAACTGTGTTAATTTCGATAATTTAACACAGTAGATGTGTTGTCAGTGGTGATTCAACAAAATGGAGGGTGTCATTCTATTATCCGTCCAGACTTAAGAGTATACTGTTGCTCTTACGGCAACAGCGATGCCGGTTTGACTGCTAAATAAAAAAGCAAAACTGAGCTTACTGCAGCCGTTGTTTCACTTCGGGTTGTCATAGCCAAGCGGCAACGGTTCAGTCGCTGTTACTTTTTCCTCCCTATTCCCCCGTCAAATTTTTTCAAATGAAATTGTCGTTATATTTGAAAATTAAATATGTGTAAATGAAGAAAGGAATTAGGGAATTAATTTTCGTAGCAATGTTAAATATAAAACCTTCGTGGGGGATCATTAAAGAGAAATAACAGTAAAAGAATTTCTTGTATGTCGGGGGGAAGTGCGATAAGTAAAACGGCAGCTGTTGCCCATAAGCTGCAATAGTATAGACTAAACTCTGGATCGGTTATAGCACTATCACAGTGTTGAATCGACATTGACATTGTGTTAAATTATTCGAAATCAACACAGTTTATTGTGTTGGTTTAACACAAAACGTAACAGTCGCCCTGGGAGAGTGAAAAGTGTTGAATTAACAAATACATTTTTCGCAGTGTATAGTAGTCGTCTTTGTATAAAGAAATATCAAGCTCTAAAACTTTCTTTAACATTTCCAGAAATGAAGATAAAGCATTCTTCAGTCATGTGCCATCATTTTATAAATAGTAGGTGCAATGCAGTCCACGAAATTAGCAACCAAATGCAGCTTTTATTTTAATATTACATAATTGCCCTATATGTACATAAAGCATAATAAAAAGCCACGTGTGCTTTTCTTTTTAAAGACTTAACTACCACAGAAATTATCATGCTATTTTTCCAGTTGACAACATTGATAATATTT
Source organism: Lepisma saccharinum (assembly GCA_022664845.1). NCBI lineage: Eukaryota > Metazoa > Arthropoda > Insecta > Zygentoma > Lepismatidae > Lepisma > Lepisma saccharinum. The sequence continues at coordinate 97,981 of JAGDQP010001435.1, read as the reverse complement.
GCTAAAGAACTTTCTCTTACATGAAGATGAAAGTGATTCGTTGTTTAGTGCTTTTGCATTAATGCTCTTACTTGCCATTCACTTTGCAATCCTCACCTTCATACATGTGGAAAGTGATATTTCGTAAGAAGGAAGAAGCCGGCCGACTCATCATTTGCTGACCTGATATGTATTTCAGAACAATTCCAGTACAGTAAGACAAACCAGTTGTGGAAGTGGAACCGCAATTTAATTAAGAATCGAAAGTAAAATACTTCAATTAGTTAAATTTAATTTAAATAACATTTTAAGCTTTGATGATGGATCAGTGTTTACCGATGTTATTTAATTCCGCACAATCATAACACAGGGTTCCAGAATGAGACCACTTTACCGTGTTACTTGAATACAGACGGTCCACTGTTAAGGTTAACACAACCTTTGTGTTGTGGTGTTGAACTCAGTACGGTATCATGAAAAACGGTAGTTCTCCGAGTGACCCTCACAAACGATTCTAATAGCGGCACTCAACAGATTATTTCGGAAGCCCGATTTTAATGCTTGGACTTCCATTTGAAAGCCCTTTGCCATACTAATTCAACATTTAACTTTTCTGATGATAGCACTAACACCAGACAATATAGGCGGCGGAAACTTGCGGAATCGTAATCTACGATTGAATAGCTTTCAAATGG